>BQNB010006277.1:0-14836 GCA_026074375.1 Tanacetum coccineum
AGAATTAAAAATCTTAAAAGACAACTTAAACAAACACAATTTCTTTCTACCATCGTTCGATCCGACAATAATCTTTTAACATACAAATTCTCAATGACGACTCTTGCAAACAAAGCAATTCTTTTAGGTGCCGACAATCGTCCACCTATGTTAGAAAAAGATATGTATGATTCTTGGAAAAGTATAATGGAGCTATATATGATGAATAGACAACATGAAAGAATGATTCTTGAATCCGTTGAAAATGGTCCACTCATTTGGCCTTCAGTTGAAGAAAATGGAGTGATAAGACCAAAGAAATATTTTGAGTTATCTGCTACGGAAGCAATTCAAGCTAATTGTGATATCAGGGCAACAAATATCATTTGTTAGCAATCATAAAGTCACCAAGGAACTTTGGGCAAGAATTCAACTTCTCATGCTAGGAACTTCATTGACGAAACATGAAAGAGAGTGTAAGCTTTATGATGAATTTGATAAGTTTGCTTATAAGAAGGGGGAAACACTACGTGAGTTCTACTTGAGATTTTCATTGCTACTCAATGCATGAACATCTACAATATGAAACTAGAACAATTTCAAGTGAACACCAAATTTTTGAACACTCTTCCTCCTGAGTGGAGCAAATTTATGACATATGTCAAACTGGTTCGGGATTTGCATACAACTAACGTTGATCAGCTTCATGCTTACTTGGGAAAACATGAATTTCATGCAAATGAGGTTCGTTTAATCCATGAACGTAACTCATATCCGCTTGCTTTGGTTGAATCATAACAGGCAACTGTTCAGAATTCTAACTCCTCTGCACAACAAGATGCACTGATATTATCTGTGATTGAACAACTAAAAACCCAAGTAGTTAATTGTACCAAGATAAATCTGGAAAATAAAAGCGTCAATGATACTTTAACTGCTGAGCTTGAAAGATATAAGGAACGAGTTAAAGTTTTGAAAGAAGGACAAAATGTTGATTTAAAGAGTAACGATAACATTTCAGATTCAAGTGTACAGTCTGTAGAGATTGATCGTCTTAAACAAACTCTCTCTGAACATTTAAAAGAAAAGGAATCTTTAATGCAAACAGTTACTATTCTCAAGAATGATTTTAAGAAAGAAGAATCTAGGAACATCGATAGAGAGATTGCATTAGAAAAGAGGACCAAACAGCTAAATAATATTGTTTTTAAAAGAGATCAATCCACACAAACTGTTCACATGTCGACGAAACCTCAGTTTTTCTATGATCATACCACTAAACAAGCTTTAGGTTTTTAAAATCCTTTCTATCTGAAGAAAGCTCAGCAGTTGGAACCAAAGCTTTATGTTGGTAATGTCATTGAGAAAACTAATGCCAATGTGATTCCTGACTCCAAAGAGACCTTAATGCTTGCTGAAGAGAGCCGTTCAAAAATGTTTTTAAAACAAAAGGATCCTATGATATTAGAAAAGAAAATTAATACTACACCAGTTGATTATGCTGTCCTTAATCAACTTTCTTAAGATTTTGTAACACGATTTGTTCCACAAATTGAATTATCTACTGAACAAGCCTTTTGGTCTAAGAATTCTGTGAATTCTCCAGAACCCACTCTTTCTAGTATACCCACTAAAGTTGAGGTTCCAAAAGAACTTCCTAACGTCAACATGGTTAATACGAGTTTGAAGAAACTTAAATACCATCTTGCTGGTTTTGACATGGTTGTTAAAGAAAGAACCACACCTACAACCATCACCGAGGGCTCGTGGGGGTTCGAACATAAAAAAGCTTGTTTTAGAGATGAAATAATTCCACTTGTAAAAGCTCTGTATGACTTATTTAATACATTCGATCAATATTTGATTGATGAACTTTTTGAAGTCCAAATGTCTTCCATCAAATGAAACAGGCTGTGGAACAACATCATTTAGAGTCAAAAACATTTGAAGTGAAAATGAATCAAGTTTTGAACGAAAACGAACGACTCTTGGAACAAGTCATTAACAAAGATATTGTGAACATAATTATGAATTCTTCTGTGGATAATGCTTCTGTGAATGTGCATGAATGTGAAAAGTGTCTCAAACTTAAGACTGAGCTTCTCAACAAAAAGGATTTCGTTGAAAAAGAGATTTACGATAAACTGTTCAAAAGTTTTACCACTCTTGAAAAACATTGCATCTCTTTAGAAGTTGATACTCAACTTAATCAGGAAATTTTTCAAAGGGACAATTCTGTTTCAAATCAAAGTGCTCCAAGTTTTGATCAATTGTTTGAATTAAATGAATTGAAAGCTCAGTCCCAAGAGAAAGACACGGTCATAAAGAAGTTGAAAGAGAGAATTAAATCTCTAAGTGGAAAAATGAATGAGGATAAGATTAAAAAGGACTTAGAGGAGATTGAAACAATAAATATTGAATTGGATCATAGGGTGTCAAAGCTTATTGATGAGAATGAGCATTTGAAACAGACCTATAAGCAACTTTATGACTCGATTAAACCAGCACGTATTCGATCAAAAGAACAATGTGATGATTTAATTAATCAAGTCAATTTAAAGTCTGTGGAAATTTCTGATTTAAATGCTAGTCTTCGGGAAAAAGTTTTGGTAATTACAGCTCTCAAGGATGACTTAAGGAAACTTAAAGGAAAAGCTCTAGTTGTTAATGTTGTTATGAAACACAATATTGATCCAGAGATGCTTAAGATTGATGTGGAACCAATAACCCCTAAATTATTAAATAAAAAGACAGCTCACTCTACCTATATTAAGCACACTCAGGAAGAAGTTGCAGTTCTTAGGGATCTAGTTGACAATGTTCAATCAAATTATCCTCTAGATCATTCCTTAAAATCTTCCTGTAGGTATACTAAATGAATTCAGGAGTTGCTTACAAACATCAAAAAAACTTGCCATAATATCAACAATTCTGGTGAAAAATTAGTAGTTGTGACCACAAAGAATAAAAACAAAAGAGTTAGATTCACTGAGCCCGTCATATCCTCAGGAAACACAATCACAAAAACAGCCTCTACATCAAAACTAGTTTTTAACAAACCTATGTTCTCATCTACAGGAGTAAAATCGTCTACTAGTGCTAGCGGATCACAGCCTTCAGGCAATACAAAGAAAGATAAGATTCAGCAAACACCAAGTAGTACTTAGAAGAACAAAGTAAAAGCCCACCCTAGGAAAGTTAAATCTAGTTTGAAAAATAAAGACTGTGTTGTTGCACCTAAAGGAACTACTAATGTGCAGCATTCCAAGCTTATTGTGAATTCTGAACTTAAATGTGTTAAGTGTAATGGTTGCATGCTTTCTGATAATCATGATTTGTGTGTTCTTGATTTTATTAACAATGTAAATGCCCGTGTAAAATCAAAATATGTTAAGAAAAGTTTAAAGAGAAAAGTTTGGAAACCAACAGGAAAGGTGTTTACGAATATTGGATACATCTGGAGACCTACTGGTCAGACCTTCACTATAGTAGGAAATGCGTGCCCTTTAACTAGGATTACCACAACTACTGAAGTGCCCCTTAGGAAACCAACTGCTCTAGAAAATGAAACACCTAAGCCTGTCGTAACATTGGTTTACTCAAGGAAACCTAGGATATCTAAAACTAATATTCTTGTTAGCAAATCTAAGGTTCTTAAATCTGTATCTGCTAACAAAAAGGAACCCAGTCAATCTTGGGGATTTATAGTTTCTGATGTTCCATCTTCCTCTCTTGATGAATTCAGGTCATCAAAATTGTTCTCTGGTATTTGGACTCCGGTTACTCCAAGCATATGACCGGAGATCACTCTCAGCTCACTAATTTCGTCTATAAATTTTTAGGTACAGTCAAATTCAAAAATGATCACGTGGTAAAGATATTAGGATATGGTGATTATCGGATTGGGAATGTTACAATATCAACGGTTTACTACGTAGAAGGACTTGGACACAACTTATTCTTCGTTGGGCAATTCTGTGATTCGAACCTTGAAGTTGCTTTTCGTCAACACACCTGCTTCATTCGTAATCTAGAAGGTGTTGATCTATTGACTGGATCTCGAGGCAACAATTTGTATACTATGTCTCTTGGAGATATGATGGCGTCCTTTCCTATATGTCTCTTGTCGAAGGCCTCAAAGACTAAGTCCTGGCTATGGCACCGACGTCTGTCTCATCTGAACTTTGGTGCAATCAATCACTTAGCTAGACAAGGTCTTGTTAGGGGTCTACCTAAGCTAAAATTTGGAAAGGACCATCTATGTTCTGCTTGTGCAATGGGCAAAAGCAAGAAGAAACCCCATAAACCTAAATCTGAAGACACCAACCAAGAAAAACTCTATATTTTGCACATGGATCTTTGTAGACCAATGTGTGTCGCAAGTGTTAATGGAAAGAAGTACATCCTCGTCATTATTGATGATTACTCTCGATTTACATGGGTTAAGTGCTTAAGGTCCAAAGATGAAGCTCCAGATTTCATAATCAAGTTTCTCAAGATGATCCAACTACGGCTTAAAGTGCCTGTCTGACGAATCAGAACAGATAATGGAACTAAATTTGTTAATCACACTTTACGTGAATATTATAAGAAGGTTGGCATCTCTCATGAAACATCTGTTGCTCGCTCTCCGCAGCAAAATGGTATCGTTGAAAGATGTAATCGTACGCTAACTGAAGTTGCCCGTACAATGTTGATTTATGCAAAAGCTTCGTTACTCTTATGGGCAGAAGCAGTTGCTACCGCATGTTACACCTAAAATCGTTCCATCGTACGTATTCGTCATGGCAAAACACCATATGAGCTTTTACATGACAAACTTCCCGACTTATCATTATTCCATGTATTTGGTGCACTCTGCTATCTGAAAAATGATATTGAGAACTTAGGTAAGTTACAACCAAAGGCTGATATTGGTATTTTCATTGGCTATGCACCCACAAAGAAAGCATTTCGACTTTACAACCGACGTACCAGATAAATCAATGAAACAATTCATGTAGACTTTGATGAGCTGACTGCAATGGATTTTGAACACATCAGTTCAGGACCCGCACTTCATGAAATGACTCATGTAATAATTAGTTCAGGACTCGTGTCAAACCCTCCTCCTTCAACACCGTTTGAACCATCTTCAAGAAGTGATTGGGATCTTTTGTTTCAACCACTATTTGATAAATAACTCACTCCTCCAACTAGTGTTGATCACCCATCCCCTGAAGTCATTACTCCAGTTGATGAAGTAGTTGCTCTAGAACCAGCTGTATCAACCGGTTCACCTTCCTCAACAACAGTTGACCAAGATGCACCATCAACTAGTAACTCTCAAACAACACCCGAAACTCAATCTCCTATCATTCCTAACGATGTTGAAGAAGACAATCATGACTTAGATGTTGCACACATGAATAACGATCCATTCTTTGGTATTCCAATTCCAAAAAATGATTCTGAAGCATCTTCTTCAGATGTTATTCCTACTGTTGTGCAAACTGCCACTCTAAACTCAGAACACGTTACCAAATAGACCAAGGATCATCCTTTAGACAACATTATCAGTGTACTCGAAAGACATGTTTCCACAAGACTCCAACTCCATGAACAAGCGTTATTTTGTTACTATGATGCCTTTCTCACATCAGTTGAACCAAAGAACTATCAAAACGCATTAACTCAAGCATGTTGGATTGAAGCAATGCAAGAGGATCTTAATGAATTTGAACATCTTGAAGTCTAGAAACCAGTTCCTCGTCCAGATAAGGTGATGGTTATTACTTTAAAATGGATCTACAAGGTAAAACTTGATGAATTAGGAGGAATTATAAAGAACAAGGCTCGTTTGGTTGCTCATGGTTATCGTCAAGAAGAGGGAATTGATTTTGAGGAATCCTTTACTCTAGTGGCTAGACTTGATGCTATTCGAATATTTCTCGCATATGCTGCTCACATGAATATGATCGCCTACCAAATGGATGTTAAGACGGCATTCTTGAATGGAATTCTACGAGAAGAAGTTTATGTCAGCCAACCGGACAGGTTTGTGGATCAAGACAATCTGAATCATGTGTATAAGCTTAAGAAGGCTCTCTATGGGTTGAAACAAGCTCCTTACGCGTGGTACGATCTATTGTTGAAATTTCTACTCTCTTAGGAATTCTCTAAAGGGACCGTGGATCCCACATTGTTTATCAGAAGACAAGGCGAAGATATTCTCCTGGTATAAATTTATGTTGATGATATTATCTTTGCGTTTACTACACCTGGACTATGTGATCAATTTTCAAAAATAATGTGTTCTAAGTTTAAGATGTCAATGATGGGAAAAATATCATTTTTTCTAGGACGACAGATTTCACAAAATTCTAGAGGCATCTTTATAAACCAGTCTAAATATGCTCTAGAATCTTTGAGAAAATATGGTATGGAATCTAGTGACCCCGTGGATACTCCCATGGTGGAGAAATCCAAACTTGATGAAGATACACAAGGGAAATCCATGGATCCTACACACTATCGTGGAATAATTGGAACCCTTATGTATCTTACAGCCAGTAGACCAGACCTTACATTTGCTGTATGCATGTATGCCCGGTATCAGGCAAAGCCTACCGTAAAGCACCTCCATGCTGTAAAAAGAATCTTTAAATACCTACGAGGAATCGTTAATAGGGGACTCTAGTATCCAAAGGATTCTTCTATTGCTCTAACAGCTTATGCAGACGCTGATCATGTGGGATGCCAAGATACTAGATGAAGTACATCTGGATGTATGCAATTATTGGGAGATAGGCTTGTTAGTTGGTCATTAAAAAGGCAAAAAAGCGATGTGATATCTAGTATGGAAGCTGAATATATTGCCATGTCTGGCTGTTGTGCTCAAATCCTTTGGATGAGATCATAACTTACCGACTATGGCCTTGGATTCAACAAAATTCCAATGTACTATTATAACAAAAGCGTTATTGCCTTATGCTGCAACAATGTTCAACATTCTCGATCGAAGCATATTGACATCAGATTCCACTTCATCAAATAGAAAGTGGAGAATGGAGTAGTAGATCTTTACTTTGTCAACACGGAGTATCAACTAGCGGACATCTTCACTAAAGCCCTATGCAGAGAAAGAATTGAATTTCTGATCAACAAGGTGGGAATGCGAAGTTTACGCCTGAACACTAAATAGTTGGCAGATGAAGGCTGAAAAATAGTAATGGTACCTATTTTGATATCTGTGGTATCATATGTATATAATCAAAACCAGAAAAACCAAATGATTTTTCCATTTACAGAAACTGTTTGTTATAAAAAACAAAATACAAAAATATAAAATATATAAAACCAAAGAAAAAAAATTAAAAAATAAGAAAAATATAAAACGAGGTAATAATGGCATGTCTTCTGAAAATTGATAACATTTACGGTCTTAAAAATGTCATTTAATAATGATACGAGGCTGTAAATAAAGTTCAAGCAAAAGTTATAAATTTTTTTCCAACATGCCAAATGCTTCAAATATTCAGATAGCAACTCGGTCATCATCTTAAAGGCAAGTATTTCAAAAAGAAAACTTGACCTCATAACGGGAATTTATTCTCGGGCATGGTCTACTTTATGACCATGCAAATGCTTGTGTTTACTTTGCAACACAACCCGTGCTTTCTATATTCCATAAGTGTACGTGTCAGTGCGCTTATGTGTCAAAATAAGAGAAATCTTATTTTTATTGGTAAAAAGTTGTCTTCATAATGAATCAGTGTTTTCAGTAATCACAAAAAGATTTTTCAAATACAATTCGACCACTCAAACAATGACAATAACTCTTTAAATAGAAAACGGGTCATTATTTGAGGGGAAGAATGTGTCATCAAATAATCTTTTAAAACGGTCTTTCAAAATAAATCATAGAATAAACGGAGAAAGTTTTTGATAACGACGGATAAAAATTTAAAGGGGACTTAATTTACATTAACTACAAAGGCTTTAGATGTCATTTGTTCAACTTAGGACATATGCTGCATTAAGACTTAGAAATGATTCTCATGGAATTAGCGTAATAATTCTTCAAACACGATCTCAAGTATATCGCGTAAAAGTTTGCTAGATTCTGAGGTATCGAAACCACAAGGAGAAGAGTATATACACGAGAACGTACAACAATACACTAGATAGAGCCCATGGCCACTTTGATTTAGCCATTTCGGGAAGACGAATGTCATAACCGCAGAGAAAATCAGTGTTTTAACTTGTTACTTTCGGGTGCTCTATTTCAACTACATGGGGGAAGAGATATCTTGTGATTTCAAGTATGCATCATTTAAGGTACTAGGGGGGAGTGTTGTGAGAATAATTATTTAAAACGTGAGAAGAGTTCTTTCTGAATTCAATTAATGTTTTACCCAACCGGTCAATTACTAAGCTTATTCTTAAAAGAAGTAGATATATTTGATAGAAGAGGTACACATAGATATGATGATTCCTTTAGATTGTCAATATCATGTAGGAAGAAATGTCTACATCCGAGACGTAGTTGACTTTGGAGTTATCATTTCAACTATTTAGAAGGAATAATTGTGACATCCGAGACGTAGTTGACTTTGGTGTTTCAATTTATATCATCACTATCCTGAAGAGAGAAATGCGCTCATCCAGGACTTAATTGACTTTGGTGTGCGGTATCAAATTCTTGAAAGGGTTAATTGTGTGCTTCGGATATCTGGGCTTTATACATTAAGACGGCTTGATGCGTTTGCAAGAAAGTTTTGAATCTACTCAAGAAAGGATTGTTGATTTTTAGAAGGAATTAAGACAACATCTTAATAATAACTACAGGGAAAGACCTAGGCTGCAAACAAAGAACTATATGATACTAATTTATATATTGTTCATCATCATTCAGGCAAACTCGTATATATAAATCATTGTGAATATATAAATGTGTAGTGTAGACTTAAAATTAGGCATATATAGTGTTTGAGTATGAATTTCTTAGTAAATTCAAAAAATTTCAAATTAACATACTCAAACACCATATAATTCCCCCATAATTATAGGTGAGCATAAAAATGTTCCTAAATACTGCTTGTTAATAATTGGATATTTATTCCCCGAAAGCAGTAATCTTTGAATCAACTTATAATCCAAAATATCAAGAGAATTTAATATGTTTTGAAAAGTGGAGAAAGTATGACTAAAATATATGGCAAAATGTGAATTTTAAAGAACTCAAGTGTAAGCTATCCAATATGTGCAAAACCTCTTTCGTTAGTCGATACACATATGAAGGGGGAGTAAATGGTTACGTGATTGGCTGAACTGTGGATGTACCAAAGACCGACCATTTACATTACTGTATTGAAGTTATAAGGTGGTTAAGTTTAGGTATTCATTCCCATGATCCAGCCAGAACCGGAGGATCTACCCAGTGATATTCCACTAGAAAGTGTAGTAGTCCTTAGGTAATGAAAAAAGGAGTAAAATTGAGAATAAGGGAATAATTGCCGACTGAAGATTGAGGCTAGACAATAAAACGAACCCAACAGAAGTGTTTTAAGTTATGAAGTCTCATAAGCATGAAGGGGTTGAAGAAAGAAGAAATAAATGTAATGATAAAGGTGGAAAAGAAAGAAGCCCTCCATACACTTATGCAGAAATCGAGATCACTACATAAACTGTGCAGAAAACACAAAGCTATGTCTAACATAAAGACGTCATAGGGACCCCAGTGACGGCAATGAACTATCCTCCCTGACTTGTTTGGATGAGAAAAATCAAATTAAGGAGCGTTTGGGTTAACTCTTAGGATTTTATATTTAGGTCGAGTTAATCGTTACTCCACATTTGTTACATCTAGACACACACTAGAAGCAATGTGCATAACCAACTACAAGTGAAACGATAATAAAATGTGATTTCGCTTTTTGTTTTAGGAAATCATGCCTCGTAAGTCATCCGAAGATCATAAAAATACAAGAGCCTACATACCAATGATATCACATGAATACCGTACACCTATAAAAGAAAAACTAAGAGACCTTGAAAGTCGTTACATTCATGAGGGTCGGGTGGTTTTTGACAACTTTGCGGATCTAAACTATGTTCGATCTTTGTTCCATTTTGTCGAGTTCGAGTGTCTCCTTGAAATAAATGAACAAATTTGTCCTCGCTTCATTCTCGAGTTTTATAGTCAATATCGAGTCAGTTATTCCGACGAAGGTCAAATGTTTATCGAGTTTGTTATTCAAAATCAATTCTTTTCTTACTCTCTTGAAGAATTTGCTCTAATTCTTGATGTACCTTGTGAAGGTGCGTGTGTCTTTACCGATAGATGGAGACTTGATGAGTTGGCATATGGTATCCCTTCGGATGGTCCATATCAAACCAACCTTCCTTCCATTGAGGACATCATTTCGTCTATTCGAATTGATCGAGATGGTCAAGTCCGTCGCATCCGTCATGAGGAAGAGATTGATGTCCTTGAATATCAAGTTCTAACTCGTGAAATTGAGCCAACCTTGAAACCTTTAGAAGAAATTATCCGGGAAAATGCCTTTTGTTTGGGGGGTAATCGGGATCATGTTCCTGCATGTCTTTGTTATATGCTTTATTGTGTGGTACACTTCGAAAGATTCAGCCTTACCTATTTCATGGAAAAATGAATGGAGTGGGTTACTAAACAAAAGAGGTTAATTCTACCTTATGGTATGTTATTAACTCGTTTGTTTAAATTCATCGTTATGGAAAATACCAAATTGGAAAATGAGTCATATGTCTTGTACGATCGTGTCATGAATCCTCTTGTTGCTCAATTAGAGCGAAAGCCCAGAAGGGATCGTGGCACGAGAAGAGGTCGTCATTCCACTTCTTCTTCTTCCGCCTTCGATCAACCATCCTCATCTCATCTCAACGATGATGATGACGATGGGAATGACGAAGGGACCTCGCGTGCAAGCACTCCTTCCCCCATTCGTTATGTCAATTCCTTAACCAATCAAGTTCCTCAAGTTTTTTAAAACCCACCCAATGTCGAACAAAACATGGAACCCTTTTACACCCGCCAAACCTCAACCGTCAAGTGCAATTAAGAGATGAGCAACGTGGTGGAGTAAGGTCAATCGGAAAAAGCCTTAGAAGGTTGTGGAGAAACATGAGGAAGTGAGCAATGAGTGAAATTGCTTTATGACATTATTATCTATATTATTTACTAATCCATTATGATTAGGTGTTTAATCTTATGCTACTTATTAGTAACTTAGTATTTAGTATGGGCAACTTAGATTGCCATGGATGATCTTTCAATTTTATCATCCCAAACCAATGCTTGCATGCACCTTGATAGACTCTTTGCTATATGTATGATATTATGCATGCTTATCCTTTGATAAATGTTGCTTACAAATGCTTTCCTCATATAACTCATGATAGTTGATATTATGAAATTAGATAATGAGTCTTAGATGATTCATGATGAAATAGAATTAACTGAAAAAGGGGGATTTGGAAATTCTTTAAATACAGCATTTTAGGAAATTCTGGGAAATTCCCTGTCTCCAGAAAACGGCCCCCTAAAATATTGGGCGGGCCCCCAATATATATGGGACCACCGGGTAATTAAGGGACCGCCATCAGAGGTTACGGATTCATTTACTGTGACCCCTTGAATTTCTGTGCAGTTGAGTACTATCCCATCTAGGCCTAGTTTTAATTTCTGCATTTTGACAAACACTTTTTGGAATCTAAAACTTCAAACTCATGCCTTACTTCTTCAATCTATTTCTTCCACCTTAAATCATGAACTCTCTTCCATCATCATATTCATAACTCGTTCTACATGAATTCTATAACACAAAGATCATCAAAATTGTAAGTCATTTCATCTATTTTCTTTCAATTTGAGTCTAGGGTTCATGATGAACACCAAAAATTGAAATTGGGGATTTTCGTGTTTTCTTTTAATTTTGTACAATTAAGACAACTAGGATACAATGTATAACTAATATGCTTCCCGTAGATATAGGATTTGCATACATTTGTGAATTTGTTGAAAAATTGATTTCGAACCAAAACCCCAATTTTATTTTCAAATCACTCACGTTAGGAACATAATAAAATTGTTATTATACATTGTTAATCCAACCTAAAAACGTTTTCAAACACATGCATAATGATCTCATGAACAAATTTCGAGATACATAATTCATATGTATTTTTCAACTTGTTTGGATGAGCAAAACCAAATTAAGGAGCGTTTGGATTAACTCTTAGGATTTTATATTTAGGTCGAGTTAATCGTTACTCCACACTTGTTGCATATAGGCACACACTAGGCATCTCGTTAAATGAAGGAATCTCACTACAATTATCTTTTCTAATTTTAGGTGAAATGACCTTGGAAGATGAATTACGATACACAAAATCATACGTTCCAACAATCTCAAACGAAAACTATATTCCTGATATCTTAAAACCCATCATTCAAAACCTAGAATGTAGGTCAATCCATGAAGGTCGCCCTATATCTCCTGAATCCAAATTAAATACGATTAATATTCAATACATGAAGATAATTTTGTCCAAGATTTCTACTTGAAAATTTTATTCTTAATGGAAATCACCAAATATGACAATCTAAACATCTTCTTAACATTTTAGGCATTGAAAAGAACATTAAGTTTCTTACTCAAGTTATTTGCCTCAATTCTCTCCATTCTATGTAAAGGAGAATGTTATTACTCTGAAGAACCCTCTCTTAACTCATTAATAACTATTCAAGTGTCAAACACGCCATATCAAAACCACACATTCTAACCCAAATGGAAATTATTCCAATCAATCACAACAACCGGACAAGAAATTTTTCCAAACATAATCCTCAAGGAAGAACTTCGTCATGACATGAGATCTTGGAATGAAATCATTCAAGATAATGCCTTTGGCACTCAAAATGACTACCCATTTTCTTCCTGCATCATCATGTACATGATGTATTGCATTCCTAAACAAGTACTCCCTTCAACTTTGCCTAATTTCTAACCAAACGAGTTGAAAATATTAAAAATCAACCAAATTCTCCAATGCCAAATGGAATGATTCTAAATCGTCTATATGATCACATTATCAAAATTAATCCTCGTCTATGAAAATCGAAATACAAATCATATTGGCCATCCATGAAGCCTTGAGTTCATCCTACTCATCTTAAATCAATTAACTACATATCCTCTAAAGAAGCTTCAAGTGTTGACTCAAATGATGGTTGAAATATTCCTCTAAAATTATTTCTAGGGATACGTACTATTATTATTACTATGTAATAAATCTTAACCTTCTATCAGGTTATTCAAGTATGTGTATAATATGTCTACCTATTATTATTTAATGGTTGCTATGTGACATTTAGTAGAAATTTTAGTCATTTATATGCTGCATCCTTGAAGCACATTACATGATTTCTCTCTCTTTTTAGATATATTATGTGATTCTTGAAGTGATGAAAATGCCATAATTGCCCTTCTAATCCTTATTGACCACTCTGAAAAAGGATTAAAGTTCTGGAAAATTTTGTGAATCTTCAGAAAACGATCCCCTTAAATGCAGGGCGGCTAACTAATATATATGGGACCGCCACCAGGAAACCATGAAATTTTCCTGTCCCCTCTTTTTCTGCAACTTTGACCCTATTCTACTTAGTTTCAGCCATTCTTTCCTTTACAAACAAAACACTTCTTAGAATCTTCATTCTCTATTACCATTGCCTTTTCACGAAAATCCTTCGATATGAACCATCTTCTTCGTCCCTATCAATCTTATATCTCTAATACATCTTTCTCTCATCATCGAATCTCAATGTCATCCTTAGCAAATACACTCATGACTACTCTAGAAAAACTCCAAAGGGACCATTCTTTGCGCCTTGGAGACAACGGTCACAATCTCCACCATCTCCTTCCACCTAGTGTCAGGAATTACTCTTACCATTGTCCTTCTACAATAAATTCTTCACCATCTCTTTCACCTCCACAAAACCCATCTCCAAACAAAATAACACACCTTGAGATGAATCTCCAACAAGTAATTAATGCCACAAATCCTTCACCTCTTACCTCACCATGCATCCCTTCACCTTCCTTAGATCAAGTAAACCTTCATTTAGAATTTTGTCATTGTTGTTTGAATAACCGAAATCTATTTGATACATTGAAAGATGACCTTAACCGTATCAAATCTCTCATCATTGGTCCTTTCAATCAATTTCCATCCTCAATAACAACCTCCTCACCATAATTGAACAATCTCAAAAGCTTAATAATAAACAACCCCTCTTTTGATTATGGCACCTTCTACCCTTCAAGAATCCACTAGTGTAGATCTATGCCTTATTATGTCTTTATGATTATCTACTTTCTATTGTAATGATTCATACAAATGTTGTATGATTCGCGCGCGTCTTAGCTCCTTTAAGATCTAGTTTTAAATTTTATGTTGCATGTATTTGTTGGATGTGCTATTGTATGAGTTTCTTGTTGGTTTAATGAAACTCTTCTTTTATTAATTTATTACAAATGTCTTAACTTGAAAGATATTTTTGTCTTTGAACTCTTGTTCTTTCTTAATCCTTCGTTTTGTAGACATATTTTCGTTTTAGTCGATCCCTTGGTGCCCCGAACAAGGGGGAGCATACATCAAGGGGGAATCTTGATATCGTCGATTTCTTTCTTCCTTCAACAACTCAACGATCATCCTTTTTGGATTCGACAAAAAGGGGGAGAAATGGTACATAACTCATTTAATAATTTGACATCTTTAATTTTATTTAAAATGAGTTTATATTTTGTCATCATAAAAAATGGAGAGATTGTTA
>BQNB010006277.1:26049-68254 GCA_026074375.1 Tanacetum coccineum
ATGCCAAAGACGTTATATAAGGAAAAACACACATCTTTAATTCTTTTACATTTTCATCTCGATCAATCTATGTGGATAAAAAAACGTCAAAAAGCAATGCCAAAGACGGTATATAAGGAAAGACACACATCTTTAATTCTTTTTACATTTTCATCTCGATCAATCTATGTGGATAAAAAAACGTCAAAAAGAACGAATTAGAGACAATAAAAAGGGTAAAGGCTATAGAATACCAACGTACTTTCTAAAATTTACCGTAATGAACAACTTACTTTTTTATTATCGATACCACCAACTTACATTCAAATTTTGTTTCAACTTGAACAAAACATTTGTACCGTTAGTTATTATGTGGCAACGTTAGTCCATTTAGCTAACGATCGCTTGCATCGTTACTCCTTATGTTCTTCCTCTTTGAATGTGTATAAAAAAAATTCGAATTTTTTTATAAAAATGTATATAAAAATTTTTGAAAAAATGTTTGAAAATTTTCGAAAAAAAATTCGAAACAAAACAAATTTTTGAAATTTTTTTTCGAAACATCTTTTTTTTCGAAAATTCTTTATGTGTATAAAAAAGTATATAAAAATTTTCAAAAAAATGTGTGAATTTTTGAAAAAAAATTCGAAATATAAAAAATTTCAAATTTTTTTTTGGAAACTTCTTTTTTTCGAAAAATTTTTGTGTATAAAAAAATTTTCGAATTTTCCAAAAAAAAGAAGTTTCGATACAAAATTTCGAAAAAAGGTTCGAAAGAAAAAAATTTCGAAAAAAAATATATATGAAAACCACAGGGACGACTTTTGCAACTTCCTCAAACGATCGTTACCTAAATGGACTAACGTTGCCACATAATAACTAACGTTACAAACGTTTTATTCAAGTTGAAACAAAATTTGAATGTAAGTTGGTGGTATCGATAATAAAAAAGTAATTTGTTAATTACGGTAAATTTTGGAAAGTACGTTGGTATTCTATAGCCTTACTGATTTTTGTAGATATATAAGTGCCTTTTAAGCAAGGCTGTCAAGATCGCGATCCCACCTGGGATCGTTTTTGTCTTTGCAATATCGAGATCGTAAGATCCTAACAATTTATCATGTTCTGTAAGCAACGGATAAACGAGTGAAACTATTTTTATTTCAACTCATCATCAAATATAAATTTATATAATATCCTCTTGGAAATGTCAAAGTTTAAATTTAAAATACCAAAGTAAAAGTAAAACACAAAAAAGTCAAGTTTCAATCGTCACATTCACGATTTAGCGGAATAAAATTACATAACATGCGTAATAAACGTCTCAAAACAAAGTAATTCACTAGTATCACTACAATTAAGCTATATTCCTTTTTGCGTCTCCTATTCCCCGAAAGGATGCTATTTTCGACAATATTGTTTTACGATCTTTTTATTGGTGTGTAGCTAGATGTAATAGAACTTTGAATTGGGTCAGTTGGCTTCAACACCCTTTTTTGATTCCTTTGTAATTTACTAGCTCCTTGCTAGTGGTTCTAATAAAGTCGCCGTTCAAAAAAAAAGCTATATGAATTAAAACTTAAAAGTTAATAGTTAAAACTATGAAAAGGTAAAAGAAAAAACAACAATTACCTGTAAGAATTTTTTTTCTTAAGCTAACTAGAACATGAGAAGAAGAACCCTAATTTGTTTCATGTAATTTCAATTTGGGGAAAGTAGATAATTAGGTTTATTGATTAGAAAATCTAGGAATGAAACGTCAATACTTGTTACTGAGATCAGCGGACTCGTATTGTTCTTTTTTGGGCCTAAAAAAAGTAATGGGCTAATAAGTATGTAAGTCAATAAGTTAGTAACTTGGTAATTTGGTAAACTCGTATCGACACGCGATCCTACGATCTTACGCGCGAGTTTACGATCCTACTTGCGATCCTACCTCCGATGTGATCCTACACCGATCCTACACGATTTTATCAGGTGGACACGTAAGATCGTACGATCTTACGTGTAAACTCGCGAGTTTGACAGCCTTGGTTTCCAGGATACGGGTACTATCTCATTCATAGATAAGTAATTTTTTATTTATATTGTTATGCTAACATGTTTATGTCTCTTTCTCATCAAAACCACTTTTCTGATGCTGTTCATAGTGGCCATGGCAATAGTATATACACATGTAATGTAAGTATCCTTTTTGGTTGAATACCATGATTTAAATATGTGTTTTATAGGCCTCATTTTTGTTAATTTGCATTCATTGCAGCAAATAATGGCAATTAACATGGGTCATTGCACAGGGCCCAATTATTTGGAGGGGCACCAATTCTTTTCAAAAGCCCAATTCATGAATAGATTTGATAGGCCAAATTTGAAGTCCAGTTGAAGCTTTTTACATGACTTTGATTACTTGTAAGTTGTATATATATACTTTATATATCCATTCGAGTATTTGACTTCCCACAAAATAAGAAAAAAATCGTACCTCAGAAATTTGGAATCAGAACAGACAACAATGGTACCATTTATAACATATAAGGTAAAACTTCCACTTATTTACATTGTATTTTTAATTGAGATCTTTAATTTGTTAGAAATTTGAAAATCACCCATTTAGTTATCCGATTAGTGATTAATATTTATGTTGCACTAGTGCCCTGTGATCACTTTTATGTATAAATTGATAAACAATGCATCTAAATTAAAAGAAGAGTAAACTGCAAAAATCATCCCTGTGGTTTATAGTTTGTGGCACTAATCATCCCTAACCGATACTATTGGCACTAATCATCTCTGAGTGGCAAATGTTCAGCAAAAATCATCCTTATTAGGGATGATTTTTGCAAAAAGTTTTGCAAAAATCATCCCTCTAGGGATGATTTTTGCTGAACGTTTCACCACTAAGGGATGATTAGTGTCAATTGTATCGGCTAGGGATGATTAGTGCCACAAAATATAAACCACAGGGATGATTTTTGCAGTTTGCTCTTAAAAGAATTATAAGATGTCATTTGCTCTAGGCCTCTAGTGCCACGAACTTTGTTTTTGCTTTTGTTTTTTGCTTGTTTGATTAGTTTTAGACCTACGTACTCTTTAATGTTATAATCTAGATTCTATTAATCTGCTAATTTAGTTATCATATGAAGTAAGCTCAGTAATCATATAGGTTTATTATTTATTAGTGATTTAGTGAAGAGTGATAGTGAACCCTGATAAGGAACCCTGATAAATGAACTCAGGAGCATGAATGTCACCGAATATAACACGACGCGAATGGCAGTCAACCGAAGCACGGTGTACTGCTAACCAGTCTATACCCAAAATCATGTCAAACTCGCACATGTCTAAGGGAAGTGCATTAACTGAACGAATCTTGTCATCAAACTGTAGAGGAAGATCTCCATACACATAGGTAATACGAGCGGAGTCCTTCATAGGCGTGGATATACATAATACATGATCAAGTAATACGGGTGTCATAGTAAAACATGAGGCAAACGTGGTAGATATCACGCTCGGCTCGAGGGAAAAACTGAAGAAAGAACAGCTCTTTGAAAGCTGCCCAAGTCAAAGTAAGGACCCACACATCTCCTCCTTTGGCCTGCTTATAGGCCTTCCACCAAGCCAACGCGTCACCCTCGAACTTATACACAGCCAATCTGGTCTTAAAAGCATCATTACAATCCATCACGTCGAAGATCTTCTCCATATGGGAGATCCAATTCTCAGCATCAACAGGGGCTACTGCCTTCTCGAACGAACGGGGTTTCTGCTTATTGAAGCGCTCAAGCCAAGTATGAATAGTGACTGGTGGAGGATTACTACCCGAAGCTACAGCACCAGTGCGGTACTCTTCGCGAACCTGCTCGCGAATCTGTGGGAGCATGGCATCCACGGCTGCCTGAACGGCCGCAGCGAGTTCAGCATCGGTACGAGTGTTCACCATCTGACATTTGCAAAAAGGGTTTAATGATTAAACGGTTAAAAGGTCAAAACGCGACAGAAGATAAACGTCGATTCTGAAGGAACCTAATGTCTACCCAATCCTCACAGGTCAAGTTTTAGAGCCTACAGGTCGAAACCTTTAGCTCTGATACCATAATTGTAACGACCCACTCCGGAAAGGAGGCCGAAACGTCATAATCATGGTGTCATATCAAAGCATAATAAAGGCATAAAGTCATAAATGATAACATAGGACAAGGTGGAAAGCCGGAATCAAACATCGGCTCCCAATTATGAGATCAACATGAATAACGTAAAAGAAGTCTAAAGGACGAAACATGTGTCCAAGATAGTATAGCACATCAAAATGTCTGCGATATAAAGAAAGGAAGCTAAATAGGTCACTTCCTAAGCACACACTCTCTCATGCCCAATCTCCCTCTAGATACCTGCCGTATAAGAAAGAGAAAGAAATACGGCTGAGCATAACGCTCAGTGAACGGATATAATAACAATGTAATTAATAAGTATGAATCCTGGATAGTAAATACAAAGTAGCGGAAAGATCAAAAGTGTCATGAGGAAACCTGGAGAATGCGTCATGAAGAATAGGAAATAAACATGTAAAGCATGGTAATACGAAGTAAAGATGTCATGAAATATCATGGATAGTATAAACATAAATAATAAGGAATGCCCACGAGCTCATATAATCATACATGTCATAATAATAATGTCGTGAATACATGCATATAATAGAGGGGCTGCCTCAACATGTAATAGAGGGGTGACCTCTTATAATAATATGGGTGGAGGGATCAGCTCCAATGTGATGGGATGTAGAGCACACACCAACCAATCACCATGAACGTGTAAACATGTAAACTAGGATGCATCCATACGCCCCTGAATAATAATGGCCAAACATGAAATATAACGTGGTAACATGAAAGGGACGCCGCGTGAAATCACTCTCAACGCGAAAGAGTCGTGACACAGGTGCCTCATGTGTCACGGTCATGGTACCTCCATGACTAGGTGGTAAGTCATGTAAATCATGGTCATGCGTATATATAGCTCGGGCAATAGAATAAGTCTTGAAATCAAACATGTAAAGGATCATGGCAAAAGACATAAAAATGGGGAAGCATAGCAGTTCTGGGGATGAATCATGAAAAGAAAGAATGTCCTTACTGAAAGGACGGAATATCCGTACCGATAGTTCAAAGACGAATACAAAGTATTCAGAATCCGTACCTTATTTGAATGAATGAAAGACCACAAATAGACGGAGATTAATCCAAGGTCACCAACTCTACAAGAATATACTTATAATGTTACTTTTATTAAATTACGATTGACCTCTCAAAAGTTTTCAAAGGTTATATCATTCTATGATGCTTAAATAACTTTACAATTTTCTAGGTAAATTAACATGACTTTCTTGACTTAAAAACTCATTCAAAACATCTTTAAAAATTCAACCAAAAATCACAGGTCACCTATGATATGTCTAATGTGTCCCCATAAAATAAATTTAATCAATTCGAATTTTAAGTGGTCCCTTGACCCTTGTTAATCAAAACAGTCCCAAAACTGACTGGGCAGAAACTTATGAAAAGTTTACGTCTATTTGACCAAGTTAAACCCCTTAATTAATTATAAGAAAAATCACAGAGGTCACACATATTACTTAGTTTAACATATTCAAAAATTAGCCCTCAAATCCTTATGGTGATTTTATTAAAATTCAAACCCTAAAAGTAAAATTTTCGGAGTTGATTTCCAGAACTGACACTTTTTCTTGTAAATTCGAAAAACTGACCTTCCCTACCTCCAATTGACTTGAGGCCGGATTTTTCAGAAAGTATATTCGTTTTGCTACCCTTTAGACTCCAGAAACATAATAAAATCTATTTTTATCATTGAGTTATGATCTGTTGAACACAACCCAAAATTCTGCCTAGTTTTTAATTAAGAAAAACCCAATCAATTTCATGTTCTAATGTTCTTGTTCTTATTAATTATGATCAAAAACATAAAAATTTAATATGCTAACCTTACTAGATGAAGAAGAATGACACCAAGATGAACACGGATCAATACACCAAATAGAAGAAGAACTTTATTACTAGGATCACCCGAATGATTTAAAACTTCTAATCTTAAAATCTTCAAAACAACAATGGAGGATAATTTGACAGAGGAATTTGAGTGAATACTGGATGAGAGAGAGAGTTGGGGACGTGTAGTATTTATAGTGGTGAGGGGATAATCACCAATTAATTATGCAGACAATTACACACTTGTTTCCAAAAGTATTTACACTCTATTCCTTAATTATCACAACTAAGTCAAATTTACCCTTTTTAGATATACACAATAATTACTTCCAAATTTCTAATGCTTATCTACTAAAAAAAAATCTTTTTTTAATTTAAATACTTTATACCAAAATACCATTATTTCCAAAAATCCATAACTTAAGGTTTTTATTTCTAAATTCTTTTCATATACCATAGGTATTGCGTCGTTGTAGTCGTTACATAATGTCGATTATTAGGAAATGGTGAAAAACTTGGCTTCGGAAAATGCTAGTAAAATTGCACATTATTCATACAATAAAATGGTCTTTGTAATACTAGTTTTTTATATTTATAACTTTTTTTAGCATTAATTAGTATATTTGGATATTTGTAACTTTATTTTTAGCATGATAGTTTTACTCGCAAATTTTTTTCTTTAAGGGGGCCTTTTTTTAGTTACGGCCCAGGGCACCCAAAATCCCCGGGACGGCCCTGGCAATATGTATACACCTAACATATCTGCCATTGATACTCATGGTATAGAAAAAAGACACACGGATACATTGATGTCTTCATCCTGGTGTCCACATCTATCATGTTGGTGTATAGTCCGGAATGGGCCGGACCCAATGGGCCAAACCCGATAAAAGGGTGGCCCACATCCTACGTAACTCTAATCCATACACTATATATACAGGGGTATGATCATCCTACCTCGACAGGTTATTCTCTACTACCTCTTTATATAACATGCTTATACTATTCTGACTTGACCGTCGGAGGGTGGATCACGGGGCTCCGGCCTCGGGTCCCCTTCTAACCGGTTCTTCTTTGTGTGTAGCACTATTCAAGGCTCGGGAAGACGACGAACGGCACCATGAGACTCGTCAAGACCAGCCCAACCAAATTATGCTTCAACAAGTTGGCGCCATCCGTGGGACTCCGAATAAACTATGTTTCGTGTTCTCATATTACCGAAAAGAAAAAACCAGTTTTTAAGGTCGGTAACTCTAAAACCTTCATATTTTTGTTTTTCACTCATTGCATCCTGCCATGCGTCAAACTTGATTTACTAAATCAATAAACATCATGTGATTTTAATATCACTTTAAAAACACTTGTTTGTAGTTAATAGACAATCTTCTATTCTTTGAAGTTTTCGTAACTTTATTTTATTTTTCACTCATAACTTTGAAGTGACACCCGCTTTATACGTCTGCTTTTCGATACAAAGTCGCCATTGGCACCGACCCCTATTATTTTTCCTTTTTAATTTGATAAAGATATTCTACATATCTTTTTAAATTGGTAACAAGATATTACCATATCTTTTTAAATTGGTAAAAGATAATTAACAATATTTTTTAAATTTTGGTAACAAGATTATTACGATTAATTTTTCTAAATTAGGTTAACAAGATATTACCAATATTTTTTAAATTGGTAACAAGATATTACCATATCTTTTTAAATTGGTAACAAGATATTACCAATATTTTTTAAACTTGGTAAGATGTTATCCATATCTTTTTAATTGGTAACAAGATATTACCAATATTTTTTAATTTGATAAAAAGATTTTATCAATATCTTTTTCCTTATTTGCATTACCCGTCCACGAAAGTACGTCTTCCGTCGGCCGTAAGTTGAATGCCATATTCGCATTACCGGCCACGGATGTACGTTTCCGTTCGGCCGAAGTCGAATATCATTTTCGCATTAACGGCCTCGGAAGTAAGTCTTCGTTCGGACGTAGTCGAATGCCATATTCGCATTACCCGGCCACGAAAGTACGTCTTCCGTCGGCCGTAAGTCGAATACCATATTCGCATTACCCGGCCACGAAAGTACGTCTTCCGTTGGCCGTAATTCGATGCCATATTCGCATTACCCGGCCACGGAAGAACGTCTTCCGTCGGCCTTTATTATACGGGGTCCGCATTCATCATTATAAATCCTTCTCATCATCCTCTCATCAGAAACGAACGAGAATGGTATCTTGTCAACGCTAGTGTTGACTATAGAAAACGTATTCTTCTTATTGGGTCTTTACCGTCTAGCCACGGGAAACCAAGCGTCCGAGCACAATCACCCTATACATGTACGCGTGTGCTGCCTAAGATAGGGCATGATTGACACATTTTGAAGATAGATATGGCGGCGTATGGTTGGAAAGTGTGAACGTCTCCGCGACGGTTAGAGTAGTCCTTTTAGTCTAGTAACTGCGGCTACTGCCACGCTTACTAGACTGGGGGGACATGATGACGTATAGTGTGAACCGACCCGGCCCACTTTCATTTTTACAAGCTTTCCTATTCAGTTTTCTTCAAAGTCATACATTTTTGAAAAAAGTCAAACTTTGGTCAAATAAGCTCAATTTAGCTTATTTTGATTTCTCTTGTTCTAAATTGTTCTAATTTTGCTAAAAGTTTTTTTAACTACTGAGTTTGTTTAATATTGTTCAAATATGGTCATTTGAGTTCAGTTTGAGTCATATTGGAAGCATTGAGGAAGAATAAGCTTAATTCAGCTTATTAAGCTTAAAGCTTAATGGTTTAGAGGCTAGGTAGCCATATAGGTTTTGACTTGAAAGCCACTCACTCAACAAGAGTGGCTAGTTCTGAGACTACATAAATCTCAGGTTTCACACTCTTATATTTCATTTTAGCATACATTTAGCTTAATCAAGTAGCTTATTTCTTTATCCTTTTTGTGTGCTTAAACCTGTTAAAAGTTGTTTAGATAGTTTAGATATTCAAACTATTTTATTGATTGTAGCTTGCAATACATTAAGTTCTCGTTTAGCCTTTAGGATTCTGTCAAAGTTTAGATAAGCTAGCTGATAAACTAGCTTAATTCTCTTAATAAGCTTTAGGTTTTAGTGCTTAAGTAGTTTAAGTAGGTGAGTTTTAGATTGAGTAGATATAAGGTTTTGTCAGTTTTAGTTTTAAAATAGGTTTTAATTAGAATTCATTTTAGACAGAATTAGTTAAAGTAGTGTTTGGATAAAGCGGGGGGGAAGCGGGAAGCGTGGGGGAGGGGATGTTTTTGACTTCTAAAGTCAATATAATTCTGTCAATTCACTTTGCATAGTTTAGAATTTCAAAGTAAACAAGTTTTAAACAAGTTTTGAAAGTTAGTTTGTAGATTGTCAAGATTTAAGGCTTAAAATACCTTTGCTAGCACCAGGGCAGGTTAAGAGTTTAAGTGTTTTTAGATTTTAGTGATTGTTAGCATTCTAGGGTTCAATACTGGTTAATGTAGGTTTAGTAGCACTAAGTGGTGGAGTTTATGAAGTTCTCTACTTAAAGATTTTAGCCTGCAATAAAGAAATTTTCCAAGTAGATCTGCAATCAACAGTTTACTTACTGGTTTTTTTTAAGCTACTGTTGTTGCTTATCATTTTTAAGCTGTCTTTTTAGCTTTTAAAGTTAGGAGTTAGAATTGGTTTTTTAGCATTTCATTAGTACTCCATTAGCTTATTATATATAATCTTTTAAGTTTCATTTCCAAGCTTTAGATTAGCTTAATTTTTCCTGCAAAAGTAGTATAGCAGTACCTTAGAGTTCCAGCTTATTTTCTTTTTGAATTCTTATTTCTAGTTGTCATTTCAAGTTTCCTTTTATCTATGTTAGTTCAATAACCATAGGATAGCTTATTTGAGAAATTTCAGTTTCCAAGATTTAGTTTTAAGCAAGATAACTTATTAAAAATTAGATTAATTTGAGTAATTAGCTTAAAATTTCAGTTATTCAAGATCAAATTTCTCATTTATCTAGTTCTGCTTGTAGCCTATTTCTTTTTAAGACTCTATGTACACATCACAAGCTTCATTTAGCAACTTTTGGTTTTAATTTTCATTTAGTAATAAGCTAGATATAAGCCAAAGTTTGAAAAAGCTAGGAAAACTATAGTTACTGTAACTCAGTGGAAAATGCTTATTTTTTAGCTTATTTAGTGGATAAAAGTTCAAGGTGCTTTTATTAAAGTTGTAGTGTTAAAGCTCAAGTACAACTTTGTAGTTTTAAGTTTTTGCTAATTCTCACTTTTTAAATAAGCCAAAAATAAGCCAAATCGTAGGGTTTAATTTGTACTTTCTTAATAGTCTAAGGTTACCCGTTTTAACTAGAGTGTAAATTATTAGTTATCCCGCCTACCCTTTTCTTTCTTTCTTTACACTTTCTACCCTGTTCTTTTAGGATAATAAAATAGATTTAATATTTTTAATTTTAGTTTAATAAAATTAGGTTTTAGTTTTTAATTGGCAAAATTAGGGTTCAATTGGTTTATAAGATTTGGGCATTTTTGTTCCATTAGTTTTCTGCACCTTTTTAGTAGATAAAAAGCATTTTTCTTTATTTTTCCAGTTAAATTTGTATTTTCTAGGAATTAAAATAGTTTTTTAGTAATTTCTTTTTCTTTAAAAAATCATAGAAAATAGAAAAATAGTTGAAAATTTTTAATTCTTTTTGTAAAAATTTTCTTTTTCATTTTAGTATTTTTGAAAAATAAAAATAAAATTTTAGTGATAATTTTTAGAAAAAGTTTATTTTTAGTAATTCATTTTTCTTTAAAAATTCATATAAAATTCAAAAATAGTTAAAAAATTCTATTCTTTTTCTAAAAAATTTCTTTTAAATTTTGATTTTAGGTATTATTTGTTATGAGTGCTTTAGATTTTAAATTCTCGTTTTAGCTCACATTTTTAGTTCACGTTTGTTAATTTTTCGTATTAGTTAAACGTTTTTAATTCTTTAATTGTTTCTATAGTTTAATTATGCTATTAAATTTGTAGTGTAATTCAAAATTCAAAAGTCCTTTATCAATTCTTGACTCGGATCCGAATTATTCACGAATCTCAATTCACGACTTCGTTTGGGAAACGACACGAGAAGAAATACTTCCCGGTTAAAAAATTACGGTATTGTGTTTTCTTAGTGAGATTTTATCATGTTTAATTCTTTGTTTGAAAAGTAATTTGGAAAGAATTTTCACGGGATTAATACTATATATATATAAATTTGACTAGTGCTTATTGACTACACCAATTTTGGCGCCGTTGCCGGGGAAGACGTGAACGATTTTTGAGGATATTCGTTGAAGTAAAGTCGAGAAGATCCTTTCCACCGGGAAAGTTACATTCTTGTTATATAATCAAACATATAAAAAAAAGTTTTCAAAAACTATAAAAAGTAAAAAATATATTTTCTTTTCTTTTTACTATAAATAAAAGTTAAATAATAAGAAGCAATTGAAAACATAAAAAACTTTCCTTTTAAAAAAGAATCAACAATAATATAATACTCTTAATAGAGTATTATCATAATATCATCGCAACAAAAGATCAAAACACTCCCATTTTTGACACTCGCCAGGTACGGCTCACCTCTAGTTGGCTTATTCATTAAAGAGAGTAGGCAGGCCGGGTCTTCGGATCGCCTCAAGGGACAAAGGGTTATTCTAAAAGAGCCGCGCTCTTACCCTTTTCTCCGCTCTTCTTTGTGAGTTAGTTGGTTAGAGAGCTACTGTGACGTGAGTAGATCTTTTGGTTGAGTTCTTTCTCGATTATTTTTCCATTCTTAGAATTTTAAGCCTTTAATAAATAAAAATTAAAAAATTAAAAAAAAACATAAAATCCAAAAATATTCTTCGTTATCCTCTTATTCTAACAATTCTTCTTCTCAAACCCCTCTATATTTTGATTCTTTATTATGTCGACATACGGGTTTTATCCTTGTTTTCAATGCGGAAGGACAAACGAATTCCCGCATTGCCCGTGTTCGACTTGTGCGAGGTGTGGTTCAAACCTTGTTAATGGAGATTGCTTCAATTGTAGTACTTATTCAAGTGCTAACAATTATTCTCCTAATCTTTATACCACACCTCCACACTTTTCGGATTATTCTTGTCATGATGGTGAGGGTAATACACCATATGATTTACAAGATAATTCGTGTGTTGCTTTGTGTTCGTATTGCCGTGGTTCTCACGAAGACTATTGTTGTACTCAATTGTGGTGCGAAAACGGTTATCCCATTTGTGAGACATGTGGAGGGTATCATATGGATCACGAATGTTTCAATCTACAAAATAATGAATTTGAAGAAGAGTTGAAAGGCACATAAGAATAAATGTATCAAGAATTTCTTGATACATTTAAAGAACTTTGTGATAGTGTGATTAAAAAGCAAAGAGAAGAGAGAGAGCGAATCGCTAAAGAAAAAGAGGCCGAGGAGTTAGAAGCCGAACGTAAAAAGAAAGAATGTTTAAAAATCGAAATTCTCTTTCTACAGCTTCCTACTAGCTCGAGGCGATCTCGCATTGATTCCATCATTAAAAGAATTTAAAAGTGTTTTGTAAGTACAAATTTCTTTAGAAGAAAATGCAAAGAATTCCCGCAGGAATCTCGTTAGTTCTCTAAAAATGGGGTTGAGCATCTTAAACACAAAAAGATTCACGGGAGGGAATCTAGTGTTAAGTATCCTATCCCAACCCCAGAGAGCTAGACGTTATTCCTGTTTGGTTTTTACAATGAGGGACTATAAAAAAACTTTTGATGAATTGGGAAAGATTTTTTAGTGTCCTACTTCCATTTATGATAACACTTCCATTGGGATAATTTGGGGACAATTGGAATTAAGAGAATTTGATACTCCTATTACACAGAATTCCCTTAAGGAAGAGACCCTAGATATTTCTATGATGGTCAATGGTAATAGAGAGGATATCTTCCATTAATGACGTATTTCAAAAGAAACCGGTTTACCCGAGAAAATAATTGACAAATCTTTAAGTGAATCTTTTGTTTCAAGAATGAATGTTTGTCAACCAAATCCGATTACACCCGATGTCCCGATTTTAGAATCCGTTAACTCTTTAAAAATGGGGAGAAGTTGCATTTTGACACATTTCAAGATTCATTCGAATCTAGTGTTCGGATTCCCTTCTCATATCCAAGAGAGTGCTAACAGATCTTTCTCATGGGTAATTGAAGATTTTCTAAATGAGCTTAAGATTGAAAAGAATTCAATTCCGAAACATTGACGATTTGCCCATTAAGGATTCCTTTTTAATTGATTGATGAGCAAATCAACACTACTCATTCAACTGGAGTCAGACGGAAAATAAAAAAGTCTAGTGTTTGAGATTCTAATCCTATCCCAAGAGAGTCCACGATGCAAGGAATGTGAGATTTCTATAAAGGAAGAAATTGAATGGAATCTAAAATTTTCAAGGGTTTTAAAAATGTTCTTTTTGAACAAAACGAAAAATTCTAAAGATATGGACTAGTCAAGTCGAAAGTGGAAAATAAATTTGATACATTTAAATGTTTTTCAAATCACTTTTGATTTTGAACTCAATGAGGGAATATCATTACTTTGGAGAAAGATGTCTTTCTAAATGAGCTTTATTTCAAAATAAAAGAGAAAATTAATGATACTTGTGAAACGGAGGGAGATTTAAAGTTTTTTGATGATTTGCTTAATGAAAACCCTCTCCCTCCGGATGTTTCTAATGTTGAAAATGATTTTCAAGATAATAAGGAGGAGATTGATATATCTTGTGATATGATTCCTCCGGGAATTGATACCGATGATGACTCGGAAGGGGACGTTCTCCTTCTTGAGAACACTGACGATGTTCTCTTTCCCTCTTCCTCGAGGGTCGATATTTTACCCATTCGAGGTTGAGCCAGATAGAGGTCAGTTTAATGACTCACAGACGTTTGGGGAAAATATTTCCAAGTTGAAGGGAATTTTCTTTCCATATTTGGGTCGATAAATTGTTTTAAATCTTTCTAATGATGATGAAACCTATTGGACCGGGAGGAGGTGGAAATGATGTTTTGCTTAATAATGGATGGAAAAAACAATGATTTAAATTTTCAATTACGAACATTCTTACCATTGTCACTATCCGAGGTTTCTTACCCGAATTCTTACTCCACGTGAGGGTGTGAAGATAAAGCTTTAAAGGGTATTTTTGATGGTTGAGCTTGAAAGGAGAGTTCTTTATTAATCTTGATACTTTTTTTTCCCACCGACCCAACCTCATCCATATTCATCTTTAGTTTGGGGAAATATCCGTTTAACGGGTGTTCTTCATCCTCATTTTTACACTCCATGACACTTTCACTTTCATTTTGCTTCCCCAAGGACAAATCAATTCGGGGTCGAGTATAGCTTGTACTCAGTTAACAAAAACTAAGCCGTTTTAAGTCGTTTTTTGAGCTAACAATGAAAATAATGAGAGGAAGCTTGTTCTCTTTCGTTCTTGTTGGTTGTTTGTGTTTGTTTGTCTAGGTTTTCCGGATTTTGGAAGATTCATGGTTCAAAATTGTGGAAGAACAAAGCAATGCCCACAATTTCCATTGATGGTCTCTAATTTTCTCTTCATAAAGTGGGAAATCTCATATCCTTGTCTTTATCGATCTAACATCTATTTTTTGGCATTGTGCCCTTAGTATGTTGTTTAAGATTCCTTTGACCCTATCATTTTTAACATTGAGGACAAGGTTTATTTTAGTTTGGGGTAGAAAGGTTATCTTAGTCGATTTTGACTTTGCACTTTCTAGCAACCTTGTTTGAACCTTTTTGAATTTACCTTTTTGTGAAAAAGTGGAAATTTTTAAAATTTTTGCTTGCAATAGAAGCATAGTTTGGGGAAAAACACCACTTTTTGGTAATCCGTTGGTGAGAAATAGGAGTTAATTTTGACTTGACCGGGTGAAAATGCCCTAGCTAGTTCTTTAACCTACCTTTTGTGGGGCTAAGCTTTCACAAATCCTATTGCATTGGATTTTAAAATGTGAAGAACAAGAGATGATGTAGTTAAATATAAGTGTATTGCTTAAGCCAAGGTTTATTTGGAAAACCTAAAGCTTAAATAAATGATTTGTGTCTTTTTTACTCCCATAAGCGCTGAACACACATAATCATACTGTGCTCTTTTAATTTAACTAAGTCAACAATGTATTTAGAAAAGTCTTACATTTTGAAAATATTCATTTATTTTGTAGTAAGATTTTTGGTTCAATTTATAAGTGATTTTCTTAAGTGAAAATTTTCCATTCATCAAAAAATATTAAAATTTAAACAAGAATGCCAATGAAATCATTTTAATGCATAAAGCATTATTTTTCCTTGTGCCAATGAAGCATTGCAATAAATAGAAATAATAAAGCGATATATAGTTTTAATCGTTGGCGTATCCATGTGAGAGTGAGACTCGGAATGGGGTCGCAACTAAGGATTAAAACAAATGTTCGTGGAATTAAGGTTCGTAGGCATTCATCACTAGGGGACGCGGCCTAGGTGGTGATTTGCAATAAGGACTTTGGATTCTAGGCTTTGTAGGAATAAGGTGTTTGTTGTCACGATATCCACAAACGTTAGCAGCGGATAGTGGGGGTTGGAACTAAGAACAACAGTGTGTAATTGCGATATCCTATTCGGATGTGAATGGCTAAGTAGGGGTTCGAAACTAAGACAACATTCCTATTGAAAAAAATAAATAATTATATTAGTATAGGGAAAATAAAAAGAATGGTTAAATTTTTCTTTTCTACAAATCAATTTATAAGTTTTGTTTCCTAATCTCTTTTTGAAAACTTTGTGTGAGGTTTATCTATGTTATCGAACATTTAAGCTCACAAGGGTTATTGTAAAGATTAGATGAATTTCTACTATAGAGATAAATTGATCTATGGTTCAAGTTGAAAGGAGTGCACACATCTTAATCATTTATTTATTCTTGGGGAGTGAAAAGTTCAAAAAGTTGTAAAGTTATAAAAGCTTTAAACCATTTGGACTTATATTGACAATGATTCTTGTTTAATAGCTGTGTTTAGTCTTAGTGAAATTCAGGGAAGACGAATTTTCCTCTTTTGTGTCTATTAATCGGGAGTAGCTATTTCAATGTGCATAAAAGTGCAAAAATTGCAATGATGCATTAAATGTGTTTTTCATGAGTAAAATGTTGAGAAAAGCTTAAGATGTTTAAAAAGGGATTCATTAAAGGATGAAAACAGAATCAAGGGCCATTTTGGAAAAACTTGTTAGTTTTACAAAGGGTGTACATCTTAATAAATTTTGCGTGAGGGACACGGCAATCCTTTAGTTTGGGGAATTTTGTAAAGGTTAAATTGTATACATACCGGGATTTTGCCAATTTAAAAGCAAGATAAGAGAATACATGCCTAAAGATAGAAATATGTGTGCTTTTGTGTCTTTACGGCTTACAAAAATACCAACAAGTGCAAATCGAGATCTAAACATAACTTTCATCCTAAAACATCATCACTAAACAAAAACCACATATGTGGTATCTCAAAATCACTCACGGCATGTGACGATGATAAAAAAAACAACCACAACAACAGCAACATCCTCATTATCACTAAAAAACACAACAACAACAACAACAACAAGAATCGTCGGTGTTCTCCCATTGGTGGTGTTTGATTTGGGGTACGGTAGAAGTAAAGATAAAGTAAGGGTGTGGTTGACTGATTTTAGGTGTTGATTTTGTAAATATGAGAAACTGAAAGAAAATCAGCATTTTAAACAAACTCTCATCTTCAATGGTATGCGTTTAATTACACATACCTTTCACCATTAAAATCGGACTTAAATGACCAAAAACGTACCAAAAATACATTGTATTTGTATGTTTTCACTTATATTGTGCAGGAAACGGATATCCGATAAAAGGACGAAAAATCAAGCTTAAAACGACAAAACTGAGCACGGAATGGAAAAGCGTGGAAAAGACAAAGTCAAATCGAAGCAAAAAGTCAACCCAAGTCAAAGTCAAGTCAACCCCGTAAAGTCAACAGTCAAAACCAGAGCCGATATCGAAGAATACTTAATGGGCCCACCCAAACCCATCTAATGGGCCAGGTCAGCCCATTAGTATACTATACGAAGACCATGAACCCAATCCCTTTTATATTTAACCAGTAAAAGCCCATTATCCCTTTCATTTACCAAACGGGCCTAAATCCATGATACTTAACGGGCGTTTACACCACAAGGACGAATTATGCAATAAAAGTAATGACATTGAGGGACTTAAATTGCCAAGTCCTCAAAATGTTTACACACCACAAGGACTGGTATTGCAATTTCATAAGACACTTTGAGGGGAAAAATTGCCAAGTCACCAAACTTCTCCCCTGCATAACAAAACAAACAGACATACTCCCTTCTTTCCCGCCAACACCATTTGGCACTATTCATCATCCCCCTCGACCTTACCTGCAACTAAACAACAAAATACCTTAACCTCACTCTCCCCCGCCTCACAAACCAACAAGGACACGTTGGCGATCCCACAAATGCTTATTGGACACGGAATGGGACAAATACATCAACGGGTATGATCAAAAGATTGGGCTCCAAGGAAAAAAGAAGGGCTATGATTGATGGCTGTTTTCTCCTCACATACAAAGCACAAGAAACAAAGATATGAAGACCCGAAGTCACTAGGTTTTAGTATAAGTATAAGCTTATGTATCTTAGTCTGTGTGTTGAATTTTTGTGTTAAGAGTCAAAAGCTTGTAAACCAAAGTCTGTACCTTTTTAATATATTGCAATTTAGCTTTCTTGTCATTTAATTATCTGTTTTTTTACTTGCATTTTATTTACAGTTCTACTAAAAATCTTGTCATTTACTTATTAGTCATTTAAATTCTGTTTTTAAGGTTTCATATAAGCTTGTGAATCATTAAAAGTTTATATAAGCTTCTTTCATTTTCTGTAAAAAAAAAGTAAAAAAAATTCAAAAAAAATAAAATAAATAAAAAAAGAAGAAATCAAACAAGGAGCAAGGTTAAAATGGATGGCCTTGGTTTAGAGCTTATGGTAAGCACATAGGTTTGTTTTTTAAGCTTTTGGAAGCTTAAGTTCATTGCCTTAAGCATAGGACCCTTGTAAGTCTTCTTTTTCATTTTGCTTAATTTCACTGTAGCAATAGCTTATTTCTGGCTTATTCATGCTTTTTCCTGCTTATGTATCTCATTAAGGCTTATTTGCCTTTGTTGTTTGCTTATTGTGTCTGTTGTTTAAGTTTTCTTTGTTAACTGTCCTTAATAGCCTCTTAATAGCTTATTTCTGTTTGGCTTATTTAGTGCTTATCATTGTCTGCTTTGTGCTTATTTGTGCTCATCAGTATTTGCTCTATATCTGTTTTTATAAAACTTTGGCTCAATTCTTTGAAAATCAGTCTAAAAGGGTTTTTCAAGATTTAAGGGGGTGTTTGGGGCAAGAGGGTAAAGTGGGTAAAATTGGGTAAAAACCTAATTGGGTCACTTGGCCAGCTTTTACCATCCTTTGTAAGTTATTTTTTTACCTGTTTTCCAAGTCTTAAGGTTTGAAAGTTAGTTTTCAAGTTTTTCCTAAGTGGTTTTCAAGACTGTTAATGACAAAACAATTCATAAGTCCTTATTTGATTCAGGATTCTAAAACAGTTTTTAGAGTGTTGTTTTCATGTCTTAATGTAAAAGTCAAAGTGTCTTTTATTTTTCTTTGTTCTTGACAAAATCTGTCATAAGTTTTTATTAAGTTTTCTTAGTCTTAAAACTGCTTTTTCATTTTCAAAATTTCAGATAGTTAAAACTGTTTTCAGACCTTGAAAATTTGAGCATAAGCTCATTTGGAGTCATACTCAATCTCTTTTTACTTGTGTGTCAATTTTGAGCTTATTTTGAAGCTTATAACAAGCCTGCTTGTTACCCTCCTTTTTCTTTGTAAAGCTCCCCTGGTGCAAAAGTCCAATTTGACAGCCCTTTTCCTTGCTTATCTTTAATCAAAATCTTGTTGTTTTTGCATTTCTAGAAAGCCCCTAAGCCCACCTTTAAGCCCTAGCAGCCTTAAGCCCTAAGGACCCCTCTAGGTGGCTTATTTTTAAGCCAAAAGTGGATCCTTTGACTGTTTTGTATGCTAGTTTAGGCTTATAGCTTATTTAGGATTTCTGGCTTTTCTGTCTATTTTATTTAGCTTATTTTTGTTCTGTCTAGCTTATTAGGATAGGATACCCACCTGTTTTGCTTATTACTAATTTCCTTATACTTGTTTTCGTCCGTTTAAAATAGCCTTTATATACTATCGTTTGCCTTAGTGTTAATTTACTAGTAAGCATATGCCTTCTTTTGTACTGCTTACTCTTTTTCTGCTTATTTGCTAGCTCTCTTGTGCTTATTTTTTTGTCCATACATTGCTGTTTAAGGGTGTAGAATATTTAATCTGCTTTTGCTTTATTTAGTCTTTTGTCCTAGGCTAGATGAAAGCTTAAATTGCCAATAGTCATTTAGCTTAGTCTAGGAATTAGATTAAGAAGATAGGTTCTGTTAGCATTTTGTGCTTATTTTCCAGCTTAATTTTCAGTTTTATAAAAAGTGGTCTTTGTTAATATTGCTTTTTTTCTCAGTTTACAAAGTTAAAAAAAGTTTTTTAAAAAGAGAGAGGCCCAGGCTCGAACCCTGGACCTCCCCCTTTATACAAACGTCCCACACTCCTAAAGAACACGTCTGGTTCTTTTAAGTGAAAGCATCTCTTCAATAATTGTCTTCTTCCACTGTACGGATTATTTGCTACTCAAGGCTTCTGAATAAGACTCTGGTTTACCGTTATCTATCAGTAGCAAATTGTTTACTGATGGAAAGTACCTTACCGGAGCCCTAGACTCTCTGGTGGACCTTTGTACTTGTGGAGTCTCGGAGCCTCCCTCCTTGCAGGATGCTCCGTCTTAAGAGTATTCTTCATCTGATCTTCCACTATCCTTGAAGCTCCCACTGTTTTCGGACCCCTCACTCGTATCAGAGCTCCCACTTGGCTCTGAGTGATTTCTGAACTCAACCCATGCTCTGCAACTATGTTATCATTCTCTGCAAGGTTCTCTAGAATGTCTACTAACTCCACTTGACTCTTCTGTATTGGCTCGTTAAGCTACTTGAATTTGTCCCAAACCTGGTTCCATAAATCGAGTCCACAATTGTGATATCTCTACTTCGGATAACCTGGTGACTCTTCGTATCCCAAAAGCTGTATCGTATTTCATTTGAGCCGCTGCCTATGAATGTACATTTTATGGCTTTTCCGCAAACATCTTTCACCTTAACAAATGAGTCACACCAATACCTTCAAGTGTAATGAGACTAGTATCTTCCTCGCATTCCTTCCTTTGGAATACGCAGCCTATGGAACGTAGGGTATGCGGTAGATTTAGTAGGTCGTACTAATCTGATCTTGCAATACATTCTTTGGAGCCTCCTGACGAGCCCCGTGCTCTTGATCTGAATGTCGGCTCAATCTTTCAAAACAACAAACTGTAGAAGTGTTTCCGGGACCATTTTAGCGTCATATTCCCGTTCTCGCCACAGAACTTAATCGGGTTGCTACTATACTCTCCCCCCCCCCCCCCCACATTATCAAACTGCAAACCTTCACTGAAGGTTTGCTTTATACCTACGCAACTCTGCTGCAGCTTTGATAATAGTATCAAAGTAGCGGATCTTAGATGGTGCAAATAATGTAGGGCCATAGCTTCTTTTTTTTATTTTCTTTATTTCTCCTTTTTTTTTTCCTTTTTTTTTTTTTTTTTTTTCTTTTTTTTTTTTTTTTTTTTTTTGTATGAACTTGCTCCAACCTCTGCAGTTTCCTTATCTTCTTTGACATTATGAAGGAAAGCTTCTTCTGCTTCCCCAAACCACCTAGCTTACAAAAGTAGATATCTACCTTCCGTACATCTTGAAGTGTTGCCTTTGGAAGCTAACATGCTCATACCAATCCTGTCTCATATCACCAAGTCTCTGGTGTTACCAAGTTGCTCTTCCATTACAATAATAATTGTGGACATCCCCTGGGTGTACCTCAACCATATACAGGCTTCCACGTTTGTTCCCATGAGCTACCACCAAACTACCTTTAGTAACCTTCCATTGCTGATCTGAAGCCTACGTGGTAACTTCCTATCAAGCTGCCCAAATAAGATTAACCTTCTCTTTAGGCTTAGAATGTACCTAACATCTTTTCAAGTCCAACTTGTACCAAAAGAAGTTTTGAGGACAACATCCCCAACGCTGCAATGTCTAGAGTTTGCATCAGCTAAAGAACCTTTTTGGAGGTAGTTGAACTTTCTAACTCTTACTTGCAATAGGTAGCATGGAACGATGCACCAGAATCCATGATACGATCCTCAACCGTATTCTTAACGCAACATACCACATCAGAATCTCTAGCTGCCATATTAACCTCCTTAACCCTCGAGGCTACAAGCTTCGAACACTCTGGTTGCAATTCCAACACGTGATATTTTGCCTGTACTTTATCTCTCCTATCTTTCTTGATTTCGACATGTTTCTGTTCTGCTGCCTTCCCTCTGTCGTACCCTATGCCCCTGTATCTGTCCTCTGCACTTAAATTCTTAGGATGTATTCCCGACGGATATCTTCAACAAAGAATCAAATCTCGAATCCATTTGAACGTTAGCTTAGTAGTTCTACACGAACCACTAACTGTTGTAATAGTGCTTGACCAAGTCTAGGACTACAAAGATAATAACAACAAAGCCTTCATACCTGTAGGTTTGGATTTTGCCAAAGGCTCCTAAAGCTTCCTATGATATAGAGAGTCTTCGATCCACATCTTACATAAACTGAAATCATAACCATCATACTGTCGATCTTTAACTTCCTGTCTTCTGCCTTTGTTTATCGTAGCCTGGCTCTGATACCACTTTGTTAGGGTATATGACACCTGCACACACCTCTGTACAGACCTCCGTACGGCATATAGCTCCTGCACACACCGCTCGAACAAACAAGGCTTACAGAAAGTAAATGCGGAATATAATTGACACAAGATATAACGTGGTATCCACGACTAGGATAGTCATGGAAGTCTATGGGATCAAACCAGAGAGATATTATTAAGCTATGAGCTAAACTGCTTAGGCTCGTGCCAAACTGCACGCCTCGTGCTAAACTGCACGGGGTACAAACACACACACACACACCCAGATCCTAGTTTACAATTACAATGAGCGGGGTATTTATAAGTGCAAAACCCATCTTTAGTTTACTTATTCTACTGATGTGGGATTAGGTTTGCACCCAACACATTACTGGGTAACATATTACATTTGATGAGAAATGATTAACGCTCTTTAAAAATGTGTGTTAATTAGGATTTATGTCAAACAATATGATTAACATACATGGAAAAATGATTGGTTGATTTTAAGATTGAAAAAAGTGATTATGTCAATCAATGAGTGGATCAATCATATTTTTAGTTTGAAATAGGCATTGAGGGAATTTCATTCAAACAATTTAAATCACATTTAATCAGCTTTGAATCAACATGTGCTTAAATTTTGCCACATGTGGCTTTGCAAAAAAATTCAGATCACATATGATGAGATCAATCAGCGTGGACCATCACTTTTTGAACTAAGGGCCATGAATGTAATTAACTTATAGAAGGTGAGGGGTCAAAATTGCCAACCCACCAAACTTCTCCCTTGCACCCAGATATAAACAAACAGACTCCTCACTTCCCGCCAAAAGCCATTAAAACACTGTTCACTGTCTTTTTGGCTTATAACCTGCCATAACCATCCAAAACCATCACCACTACTATCCCCACACTCACATGGCCTCGTGACAAGCTGACAATCCTCCCTACACCCATTGGCTACTGAAAAAAGACAAGATTTCTAGGGCTATGATGAATTTGAGTGGGCAACAAGCAAAACAAAGGGCCAAGATTGATTGAAGTTCTCTCCTCACTAAAGAAACACAACCAAGACTTAAGAAACACAAGAACCCTAGACTAGTTTCATTATAAAAGCCATTGTAATAGTTAGCCTTAAAGGGGTGTGTCGAATTTTTATGTTAAGAGTCAAAAGCTTGTAAACCAAAGTCTATACCTTTTCAATGCAAGTTAAGACATACAAAAATCATTTATTTCATTGGCGAACCACAAAACATAGTCCAAGTACTACAATAATTATTTCCAAAATCTTAAACACAACTACTACTTGCACCATCGGCATCTTCCACAATTGTGTCTTTTTTGATTATCTTAACTAAGTTCTTAATTGTAATGTTAAGAGCATAGTTTTTTGACTTATCACAAAACACAGATATATTACGAAGTATTAAAGCAGATCCAACTTTAATATCCTTTGCATAACCATCTTCAGAAGACAATACTCTGTAATGAATTGTACCGGACGTTGTGCCTGAAGGATCTTTGAGTGTCACATTCATATCGCTAAGCACATTTGGCTTACAAGAAGTGATTATTGCTACAACTATCTCAAGTTTACCTTTCTTGAGGTAGCTCTCTATAACGCCAAAACAACCACCCTTGATCTCCTCACGATCATTCATAAACTTAAGCGCCTTAACCCATGGACCACTTTGAAAATCGTCATCCTCGCTCACATCGTCAAAATTACGTTTCCTAATATACTCTTGTGTGGGATCATCTTTAAAAATACCAGCCGGACCGGGAATTCGTATCCTAGTCGTATTTTCTTCAACATTATCCATTTCTTGAGTTTGTGAAAAGCTTGTGTTACTAATGTTGGAAAGACTGAGAGGGGCTGAAAGTTGTTGATCAGAGTCGTCTATATCGAGCAAATCCCATCCTTAGCTTTCTTATGAATCCATTTTTAGGTTATTTGAAAATAAACAAGGTTGTGAGTTTTATAAACTTATAGATGAAATCTCATTAAATTATTTGTTAGCCTCAAAAATATTGAGTCGAACCAGAAGTTCGTTCATTAAGAATATTAGGTCTCGGTCATTTATATATTAAATGTTGTAATAGGCTAGAATGGGAATCTGGTCTCATTTAAAATCTATATTGTACGTGTTATAGGGCTAAGGGGGGAGCCCAAGTAATCCCGAGCCCGACCCATAGAAAGCCCATAGGCATGAAAGCCTCATGGTGCAAGTATAAATACCCCTCTCCAAGTGTGGAGAGGGTGTTGGTCTCATTTGTATTTTGTGCAAGTAAATCAACCATCTTATTTTCTCTCTACTTTCTCTCTCTAAAATTCTTATCATATCTCCGTTCTATTTTTCTTATTCAAGTATGAAGTGAAGGTGATTATAGGGTTCCGACATTTGGTATCAAGAGCCAAGGGGATAATATTTAGTTGTGTTCGTGTGGTTTTTAAATTTTTTTTGGTTCGAAAATTCTATAAAACTTACAAAAGTGAGTTTTGATCTTCCTAACTACTCAAGGTTTTATCTTGTTTAAAGTTTAGGAGTATTAAAACTTTCATTTGTGTTGTTTTTTAAAAATTTTGGTTAGTTTTTTATTAGAAACATTCTGTTCCAAATTTTAAAAACAAAGAAAAAGTCTATTCTGAAATTTAAAGAGTATCAAATTTGACAGATTTGTAAAATACGGAAATTTGATATCAGAATAGTACATCGAATTTGTTAGAATAGAAAGCTAGTACTCCGAATTTGACAAGAATAAAGGACAATAAAAAAATAGTACATATACCGAATTTGGAAAAGCATAACATAAAAAGAGCCTAGATCAATTGGTTTGTGTGCTTGTGTTAAGATATGCTTTGAAAGGTCCTGTGTTCGATTCTTACCATTGACATTTTTTAAAATATCGAATGTGTGCTTATTCCGAATTGTGTCTTATACCGAGTTTGGGAAGTAATAACAAAATCTGAGTCTAGCTCAGTTGGTTGGGGCTTTGTTGTGTTATTGAGGATGTCACGATTTCGATCCTTGGCTAGGACTAATTTTTGTATTTAATTTAATTTTTTATTTATTTTTTCTTTTTTTCTTATTTTTATCGAAATTGTTGTACTTTCTCATAGAATTTGTGTAATAGTGCACACGTTTTTGGTTTTATCGAAAAGTGTGTATTAGGATTTCATTTCATTCTCGGAAGTTAGCATACAAAATTGTATTAGCTACACAAATTCTCAGTTTCATCGAGTTTTGTATTAGGAGGGGTATTATCGAATTTTGTATTAGGACAATTGTTAGAAAATTTCCATTTGTAACTTTGATCAAATTTGCCACGAAGATTTGTCCGAGAATCTGCTACCGAGAATTGATTTGCCTGAGCATTGATTTGTCCGAGAAAGTTCATCGATTTTTGATTTGCCCGAGAATTTCATATGAGATCAATATTTGACTTGTCCGACAAATTGTTCCGAGTTTGATCTTAGACTTGTCCGAGAACAATTCCGAGTTTGCTCTACCCGATATCGTGCAACATTTGTTACCGAATTTTGTTACCGGATTTGCTTAGTCAAATTTGTTAATCAAACTTGTAACATCAAAAGAAAACCAAATCACAAATTATCATCTTAAGATCCTACAAATAATTTTCACTTCATAATTTAACAAATCATTCATACCATGCACAACTCCAATCACAACTTCCACAACATGACATTCCAAATGCATAACAACATCCTGCAGCTCGTCAGGGATCGTCCACCAATGCTTGCAACGGGCAGATATGCACAATGGCGATCACGTTTCTTACGGTACATTGATACAAAAAAAAATGGTGATGCCTTAAGGAAATGCATTCTCGAAGGTCCTTACATTCCCTCTACTGTCGTAATACAAGCTGTGCCTGCAACAGAAAATTCTCCAGCAATTCCTGAACACACAACAGTTGAGACAATTCTGAACATGTCTCCTGCAAACAAAGCTCATTTTGAATCAGAAAAGGAAGCATTTCCATATTGATATGGACTTGAATTGAATTAAATATACTCCACAGTTGATGCGTCATACAGCCCATGAATGCGGGAAAGCACATTATAAAAGTAGGCTACAACGAAGTTGAATCCCACAATTTTCAGATGACAAACAAACTTATTTTAGTGAGTTTGGAAAATTCACCTCTCACGATGGAGAAACAATGATCATATTACAACATATGTTTTTACAATCTGATGAATGAAATGATCAGAACAATTTGACATCTTGATAAAATGTAGTCAAGTTCAATTTCATCAACACTCAACCAGAATGGTCAAGGTTTGTAACAATTTGTCAAGCAACAACACAAGTTGGATGAAGTTTCATATCACAAGTTCTTTGACATTCTAAAACAATATCAAAAGGAAGTTAATGAAATCCATGCTGAAAGAATAGCCAAGAATGCTAACCCATTAGCACTTGTTGCTACTGCTCAACCACATCAAGATCCTTATTATCAAACATCAAAGTCTTACAAATCATATGCATCAACATCAAGAACACCACTTCTAACCAGATCAAATGCAACAACATGACACAAAGGCAACGAAAGTTTAGCCAAGGACGCCAATCACACATCCATCCGATTCAGCGTTCTGAAGAAGACATGATCCTGAACAAGCACAGAATGATAAAGGAAACTGCCAGAAAAATTTGGCTCTCATTTGCAAAGTACATCCAAGAAACTCTACAAACCTACCAACAAATAACCTCAAAAACATCCTCAAACACCAGAAATAAGGAATGTGAATACTACTCTAAGATACAAAGAATGACAATCAGTCTGGACACTTTGGAATCAGAGGACAATGAACTATTGTTGAGGCAGGAAACAGTAGGTGGACAAGTAGTGCGGCATTGTCCTGGATACAATGTTTTAATCTGTAAGGCAATTTGGTCATTTTGCTAAGGAATGCAGAAGCCAAAACGGTTTAAAGACTCCCACGAATCACAAGGAAAAGATGTTGTGTGCACAAACAAGCTGAGAAAGTTTTTCAACTTTAAGCAGAGCAGTCTGACTGGCTAGCAGACACAAATGAAGAGATTGATGAACAAGAGTTGGAAGCACATTACAGCTATATGGCAAAGATCCAGGAGGTTCCTAATGCAGACTCAAGCACTGATTCTGAGCCATTAGAACATGTACAATACGATACTAGATATAATGTGTTTGCCAATGAAATACAACATTTTGAGCAATCTGAATCCATTAGTAACACATGTGTAGTGGAAACGGTTTTGATAGTAAAGATGTCATTCCTAATTCAACGATAGTGTATGATAATGAATTCAGAATGACGCAAAATAGCTGTTAGAATGTGATTGATGAGCGTGTGCGCTTGCTAATTTAATTGCAAATTAAAACTTGATATCGAGAAAAAAAAAGGATTCAAAAAACTTAAAGGAAAGCCAAACGCATCAATTGCCCAAGAATGAAAGATGCAAATCTACTCTTGCAGAGACTAGTAGAACCCTGGGGGAGTCTAATAGTATTCGGATAGGATTGTTAGTGCACCTTCAAAACAAACATACTGAGTTGGGGGGGGTGGGGAGAGGTACAAGGCCTTTAATGACCATACAATTACTATGACAAACTTGAATCGGTAAGTTAAATGAAACTTCTATGTACTATTAGCTCAAAAAGACATTGACATAAAAGAAGGTTTAAAAGTTAAAGCCTACAAAATTTCTGTTGTCAAAGAGAAACATGATGAGTTAGTCAAACAGAGTCTTTTAACAAAGTCCCATTACGAAGGTCTTGTCAAGGAGAAAACAAAGGTAATAACGATTTGAAACTAAAAGAAAGAAAAGGATATTGACAAAATGATTTCAATGGAAAACCAATTACAAGTTTTGAATTACATTATTTACAAAAGTATGTCCCCAATCAATCCAAACTAACATATGTTAGCACCCAAATGCCCTACATTTAATGGAGAACACTACCATTGCTTAATCACTGTACCTAAAAAAAGGCTCAATATGAGAAACCATGTTTGTATGAGATCCCACATGACCAATCTGATCCTGCAAACAGACTCGTCTCCGATAGGGAAGAGACACTGACTCTTAAAAGAGAGAGTCAAGAAATTTTGAATAAAGACTTAGTGAAACCCTATGATTACACAAAGTTAAATAGTCTTTATGAAAATTTTAAACCCCCAACCCAGGAATATCAAATACAGTTGGCACACGCAAATGAAGTAAGGAAGAAAATGTGGAGAAAATCTTTTGTGAAAACAAAACCAAATATTTTCAAAAAACACGATTTCTTACCAGTTTCCAAGTCAATAAGCAAAAGGATAACAACATATAATGTCATGACAAATAACATAAATCATCTTAGAGAACTTGTCGATCAAGCTTGGGTGAAACATTCTAGAGATCATTTTCGTGCCCCAACTGCTAAAGATATGGAAATCCTGATTAAGACATGTTTGATGCCTCTTGCCCTTAAGACACAAAATGATAGTTTCGCATTTGTTCATGAACTTAAGAAAGAAATGCATGCTGATTTAAAGTACGTTGAATCCCTTGAAAAAGAAATTGACAAACTTGAATCTGATAAAGCAGAATTTTCAAACATGTATGATATGCTCTTGCAAGAATGTGTGTCTAATGATGTTATGTGTTCTTATTTGCATTCGTTATCTGATTTAGATGCACACACTGAATTGCAATGCTTATATCTTCATAAAGTCAAGGAATGTGAATGTCTTGCACAAAAGCTTTCAAAACAAAATGAATTTGTTAGTAAAGAGGTTTATACTGAGCTTTTAATAATATTGGCTAAATTAAAAAAGCTTGATTTCTCTTGAACTCACTTTACAACAATGTCAAGAACAAATGAAAAATGACACAGTTTGCAAAGAAAAAGCGTCAAATGTATTTCAAAAAGAACGTGAACAATATTTTGAAATACAAGATTTGAAAGCTCAATTGCAAGACAAGAACATTGCCATAAGTGAGTTAAAGAAACTCATTGAAAAATGCAAAGGAAAATATGTGGAAACTAAGTTTGATAAACCATCTGTTGTTCAACAACCAAATGCTCAAAGGATTCCAAAACCATCAGTTTTAGGAAAACCGGCTCCTTTTTCAGACTCTCTTGAGAGGAAAAACTTTTCAACAAAAAAGTCAGTTCCAAAAACTAATGAGTCAGAAGGTTTATCAAAAACAGTCACTACATAGAAATTGCCTCAAACAGCAACGCAAGCTGTAAGAAACACAAATGTGATTAAACCAGACATGTATCGAATTGACACTAGGACAACACAAACTAGAGCACCACAGTTGCCTCAGACTTCTAGGAATACTAATCCTCGCGTGTCTACCTCTACAGGAGTAATTCACAGAACTAATGTTAGCAGACCACAGCTTAGGAGCACTCAAATGAAAGATAAGGTCATGCCAAACAATAGTAATGTCAGGAATAAGAAGACTGAAGTAGAAGACCACCATAGGATTTCTAGTATTTCTAATAAAACAAAGTCTGTAACTACGAGTACTGACAGTTTAAAATCCAGAACTTTGAATGTTAATGCTGTTTGTGCTACTTGTGGAAAATGTGTGTTTAATTCGAATCATGATGCTTGTGTTTCTAAATATTTAAATGATGTGAATGCTAGAACTAAAAAGCCTAAAGTAGTGCCTATTAGTACCAGAAAACCCAAAAGTCAAGCAAACAAATCTGTTGCAACACCCTATAAGAAAAAAGTTGCATCAAAATCACTACTCCATAAAAAAACAAAAAAAAATAAAAAAAAAAAAAAAAAAAAAAAAAAAAAAAAAAAGAAATCCAAGAGTTACTATAGGATTGTTGTAGAGAAAAAACTAGTAAGGGCATGGAGAGATGGTTGGATAGAACAACAATTGCCCATCATGATATAAATGTGTTTCCTAGACAAAAACGAAATGGGTGTTAAATTTAGTAAATGAGAATCTGCAAAAGAGAGACGTATTGCTATTAGAAAATGGCACTAGGATAACCAATGCTTGAAACACACAAATACTTAGGATCCATTTGTCAAAAAATTCCATCTGTCCTCTAGAATCTCTTGCAGATTTTCGAATACTCATTCTATCACTGTTGACTCGTGATGCACAAAGCATATGACTGGCAATCTAAAGCTGCTGGGCAATTTTGTTGAAAAATATCTGGGTACCGTTCGTTTCCTATATCTTGTTTGTTGTACTTGAAGTAGCACCCCAATGTTACTATTCCGCTGCTACCTGATTTTGGGGGTGTTACATTTATTACGTCGAAGGCCTCAATCATAATCTCTTATCGGTTGGTTAATTTTGTGAAGCGAATTTAGAGGTTGCTTTCCGGAAATCTACTTGTTTTGTTAGAGATCTTCAGGGAAATGATTTACTTACTGGTAATCGTGGATATGATCTCTATATAATTTCTCTCCAAGAAACGACCTCATAAACTCTAATCTGTTTCATGGCTAAAGTATCACCAACTCAAGCATGGTTATGGCATCGAAGACTTTCTCATCTTAACTTCGACTACATCAACTTGCTTTCAAAGAAGGATGTTGTGATTGGTTTACCAAAACTGAAATATGTCAAGGATCAACTATATTCCTCTTGTGAAGTGAGTAAAGCAAAAAAGAAGTTCATTCAAGACAAAGGCTGTTCCAAGTTTGAAAGAATGGCTAAATTTGCTTCATATGGACGTATGTGGTCCAATGCGGGTTGCTAGCATAAATGAAAAGAAATACATTCTGGTAATTGTAGACGACTACTCCAGATATACTTGGACTCTATTTCTAAGATCCAAGGATGAAACACCAGAAGTTATAAAACATTTCCTTAAGATTTTCAACGAAATCTTCAAGCCCTAGTAGTTTCTGTTCGAACTGACAGAGGCACAAAGTTCTTAAACAAGACACTCCATGCATTCTTCAATGAAGAAGGAATTGAGCATCAAACTTATACTCCTCGAACACCTGAACAGAACGGCGTTGTCGAAAGACGAAACCGCACTCTCGTTGAGGCTGCTCGCACGATGCTCTCAACTTTTAAACTTCCTTTATTCTTTTGGGCTGAAGCAATTACAACCGCATGCTATACTCAAAACAGATCAATCATAATCCCATCACATGAAAAGACTGAATACCACGTCATCAATGACCGGAAACCTTCAATTAGACACCTTCACATTTTTGGTTGCACTTGTTACCTAACCAAAGATGGTGAAAACCTTGACAAGATGAAAGAAAAACGGGATCCGTGCATTCTGGTGGGATACTCCACTCAGTCTAAGGGATATCGAGTTTACAACAAGAGAAACTGATTGATAGTTGAATCCATACATATTAAGTTTGATGAAATCAAATAAATGACTGAGACGTATGTTGCTAATAACACTTCAGGCCTCGTTCTCCAACGACAAAAGGCGTCAGATTATAACAACTCTGGCCCCGTCCCCCAACTACAAAATGTTTCTCCTTTAGCAGATACAACAGCTCCGTCACAACAAGAGTTGGATCTTTTTTTCGGTCCTTTGTACGATGAATTTTTTAATGCAGGTACTTCAAGTGTCAACAAGTCTTTTTCTCCCACCGATAATTCTAAACAACAAGACACACCACCTACAACGAATATTCTATCTTCAACAGAACCGACAACTCCAACAAATGCTAATGCTGAGGAAAACAACGTTAATCAAGCAGAAGATTCACAGTTACAACAGGATGAATTTATCAATCCTTTTTGTACACCGGTACGAGAAATTGCTGAGTCTTCCTCACACAATATTGATGATTCAAACTTGCATACATTCTATCAACCACACGATTCTGAATACCGATGGATAAAAGATCACCCGTTATCTCAAGTTCGTAGAAATCCATCCAAGCCAGTGCAAACAAGACGACAACTTGCAACAGATCCTGAAATGTGTATGCTCGCTCACCGTAAGTACTGCTGAACCGAAAACCATTAAGGAGGGAATGGCTGATTCTGCATGGATAGAGGCAATGCAGGAAGAGCTTCATCAGTTTAACAAACTCCAAGTCTGGGAACTCGCTGACAAACCCTTTGGCAAGAACGTAATCAAGCTAAAGTGGTTATGGAAGAACAAAAAGTATGAAGACCAAACTGTAATTTGCAATAAGGCGTGACTTGTCGCTAAGGGTTATGCTCAGGAAGAGGGTATTGATTTCGAGGAATATTTGCTCTAGTTGCTCGCTTGGAAGCTGTTCAGATTTTCGTCGCATATGCTGCACACAAGTCTTTTCCAATTTATCAGATGGACGTGAAAACGACATTTCTTAATGGTCCATTGAAGGAGGAGGTTTATGTTGCACAACCAGATGGGTTCGTTGATCCCGGTCATCCAGAAAAGGTTTACCGCTTAAGGAAAGCTCTATATGGATTGAAGCAAGCTTCGAGAGCCTGGTATGATGAACTCTCAAATTTACTGATGTCCAAAGGTTTTACTAAAGGTACAATTGACCCTACTCTATTCATGATAAGATACGGGGAGGACATTCTACTTGTGCAAATTTACGTCAACGACATTATTTTCGGGTCTACAAACCCTAAATTTTCTAAACGATTTGAAAAATTAATGCACAGTAGATTTGAGATGTCCTTAATGGGGGAAATGAAATTCTTTTTAGGACTTCAGATCCACCAATCCCCACGCGGTATCTTTATCAATCAGGCCAAGTACGCTTTAGAGATACTTAAAAAACATGGTATGGAAAAAGGTCAAAGCATTGGTACACCAATGGCTATGAAACCTAAATTAGATGCAGACTTGAGTGGTACACTCGTAGACCAAACTGACTATCGTAGTAAAATCGGGTCACTCATGTATCTGACATCTAGTAGACCAAACACAGTGCAAGCCGTATGTTATTGTGCAAGATATCAAGCAAGACCGACTGAAACACCTCAAAGAGGTTAAAATGATCTTTCGATACTTAAGGGGTACCATTAACATGGGACTCTGGTATCCGAAGGATTCTGGCTTTGAACTAACAGCTTTTTCAGATGCCGACCATGCCAGATGCATTGATACTCGCAAAAGCACTTCTGGAGGAATACAATTCCTAGGTAATAAGTTAGTCAGCTGGATGTCAAAGAAGCAGGATTGCACTGCAATGTCATCAGCAGAGGCTGAGTACATGGCGTTATCTGCAAGTTGTGCTCAAGTAATGTGAATGAGGACACATCTTAAGGATTATGGCTTCAACTACAACAAAATACCATTGTATTGTGACTCTCAGTCAGCCATAGCAATCTCATGTAACCCTGTACAACACTCCCGTACCAAGCACATCCATACTCGATATCATTTCATCAAGGAACAGGTTAAAAATGGTATAATTGAATTGTACTTTGTCAGAACTGAATACCAATTAGCTGATATGTTTACTAAAGACTTACCCGAAGATAGGTTTCAGTATCTTGTCAGACGAATTGGTATGCGATGTTTGACTCCAGCAGAACTGGAGGTTCTGACACATGAATCTGCTTGATATTTCATCAAACATCAACATGTACATATTTTTGAAAAAAGAAAATTACAATAATATAAAATTTCAAAAAGAAAAAATACAAAATCAAAAAATCAGAAAATGTTTCACAAAAAGAATCTTCTCGACATCTTGGAATCGATAACATTTACGTGCCTAGAAATGTCGATTAACATCGACACGGGCGTGTAAATGAAGTTCGAACATGAGTTTCAAATGCTTTCAAAACATGTCATTTCTATTTTTCTTTATGACTTGTAATTGCTCTCAGATTTCAACTCGGACCCGAACGACAAAGGAGAGTGTACGTTTCAGTGCACTTATCCTTAGCATTAGAAGATCTACTAACAGTTTGGTTTTTCCAAAATGTTGAACCAACAATTTTTCAAGAATTTCTCAATGACAATTCAAAATCTTTTAAAATTGTGTGTTCAACACTCCATCCCTCGTAAAGTGTAAAAAGACAATTCTTCTACAATTGGTGTCATTTTCAAAATGAGTCAATGTTTAAGGGGGTGTTTTTTCAAAAAATAAAGTTTTAATGATTTTGGATACATCATCTCACCGACATTCTTATGTATTCAAAACATTAATCAAAAAATCTCTGAAAACAATTCATAATAATGATGACTACTCAATAAAATGTATTTATAAGATGATTTAATTGGTTGAGCATTAATTTTTCAAGAATTCTCAATGACAATTCATAATCTTTCAAAAATATATGCTCAACAATGCTAACCCTCAATTTTATATTCATTTTAAAACTTGGTATCATTTTTTTGGTGTCAAACATATGTAAAATTGAGGGGGAGCAAGTTAATGTTCTATATAATTCATGCTGAAATATTTTTCCCACAGAATTTTCATGACAAATTTTAATCTCAAGGTATTTCAAAAACTAATTGAATTAGTATTTAAAATAAAGGGATAAATGTAATTAAAATGTGATCTTGAAATTAATAAGTGAGCTATAACTAAAAGACACAAAATGGTCTCTTCGAAAAGGTTTATGGTTTCCGATCTCATACCAACAACATCCTTAATTCAACGACAATTTTAGAAGTCATAAGGTGGTTAGTTAGGTATATTAGTACCTATGATACCAACCAGAACCGAAGGGAACTACCTAAGGACACTTCCATAAATAAGAAAGGTATATTGGAGATAATATTATAAAGGAATAATGCCGCCTAAGATTGGGCGAACACTGAACAATCACAACAAGGTGTTAGTAATAAGTCTTGTAAGCATTGAAGTGGTTGAAGATGAAAAAGAAATGTAAGGAAAGGGTCTAAAAAGAGCCCCCATACAGACTTAAGTGCAAGAAACCCGGTTAAGACATAAACAGTCTGTTTTCACAAAGGTGAATTCTGATATTGAAGAATGAAATCATGGACCTAGTGATGCATTGCACAACCCTTCCCAGCCATTCAAGTTCTCTCAACAATATACTTGTCCTCATTGTCCGGAATACGCATGTTATCTAATGACATCTCACTCCAAGATTGTTGAAATTAAAAGGTGGCAGTCTGCTCCACCCTCCGACTACTAAAACCAAACCCTAATCAAGGTCGAGTCTAGAGCCAAAGATCATTAAATAAATCCATTAGACATAATCGTTCAAATGACAAACACTGTTGAACACATCAGTTCACAATCGTTTAACAAGAAGATCCCTACTCATTATCTTTGTGATTTTTGCCAGAATAAACATCCGAGTGATACTTAAGTATATCACCGGAAGATAAAAAAAAAGAAATCCTGCTATGAGCCAACATCAAACAAGCTCTGGTAGGAGACTTGCACGATTTCTATATGAATCAAACTTGTGTCAACTGGAAAGAAACGATGGTGGGATTCTATGTGAATCAAACTTGTTCCAGTAAATGAATTGACGACTCAATTAGAAAGATAGTAACTATCTGATTCACTCATATCGTGTTGTCTGCTTTGAGACTTCCAGCATTGAAAACAAGCAAGTACGGTGAATCTAATGTATACGCGTTAGAGGATCTAACACTTTGAGCTGGAAACCCTGTCAACGAAGTTCTTCTAAATTGAACCTACCTGATCACATGTACAATATTTATAACTATAAAACGGTTCTCACGGAACCGGATGTTAATGAAATTGAATCTCGACGAATGACAAAGCCATATTCGTCCATATCTGCTGTTTATCACTAACATTTAAATGTAGGTATAAACGACGGTGTTGCCGCCTCATTCCAGCTGAAGTCGGATTCATTACCACATGCTCATGCTCAAACTACAAAGACATACTATAAGCATCAAGATTCAAGTATCAAGAAAGCTCAAGTATTAAAGACAAAGACTTCCGCATACTCTGATAATAAAGATAACTCCTCAGAAATCAAGCTTCGAGGGAGATTATTAGCAAGCTTTCAAGATGATGCAAAGTATGAGCATGTTGGTCAAGACACAAGATCGCAAGGTGGCAAAGACGATCAAGACAAACAAGGCAAAGATTTAGAGATCTCAAAATCAAAGACGAAAACAAGTCGAAGACCTTAGACAAAAGGACTCAAGATCAAAGATCACACACAAGAAAGAACAAGCCTACACCAAAGACAGAGACCAGGATCACAAGCAAGCTTAACAACAAAAAGCAATCTCAATTTGATCTCAGTGAAGTAGTGTCATAATGTCCACTTCGAGGGAGATTAATTAGCCTTAAATATTAAGTCGAACAATGAAGTTTGTTCATTATGAATATTAGGTCTGTCATTAATTTAATAAATGTGTAATAAGCAAGAACGGGGATCGGGCTCGTTAACTTAATCTAGACATTATACCTTCAGACAAGATCCAAGGTAATCCCAGCCCGCCCATGGCAAAAGCCCATCCGTCCATAAGGGTATAAATACCCATCTCTAAGAATGGATAGGGTGTTGGTCTCATTTGTAATTTTCACTTGCAAGTAAATCAACCATTCTCTTTCATTTTCCTCATCTCCTGTTTTCTCTATCTAACTTCTCTCTAAAGCTTCTTCTTACTTCTTCTCTTTCTTCTAGAGTTCGTGATACAAGTAGTGAGTGAAGTGATTTCGGGTTACCCGACAAATCTTTATTAATGTATACAAGATAATACAGAATGAAGTGTGGATTGGATCATGTATCTAGGAGCTGAAATCTTAAGTTTAATTACAATATGATTTTTGATTAAATTAAGATAACTCCTGAGTACACCTGACATCAAGTGGGAGCACTACGTTTTTTCTTAAAATTCATGTGTTGTGTAACATAATGAAAGCATCATTCCATCTAAGCTAGATGTTAATCCTTGAGATTGGAATGAAACTTCACTTGGGATTTTAGGAAATTAAACAAACGATCTAGGAATAAATGTTTAATTAAATAAGCATATGCGGTGATAAAGTCCAACACAAATGCAATATGTCATTAAAGCAAGTCTCAAATGGTATATTTCACTTGAGATAATTTATTACATGGATGGAAACCTTATGTTTTTAACTAAGGATTCATCATGTATATATTATATTGTGTATGAGACTGGTTGTTACTTTTGCATGAGAGCAAGATGAGCTAACAACAACAGTATCTAATTGAGAGTATTTAGATAACAATATCTAATTGAGAGAATTTAGATGACTGTTAATACAAATGTTTACGAATTATATAAGGCATAATGTTGTTTGTGTACAACTGATGCTAGAGAATAATCAATTCTAGTTTAAGTAGGATTTCATCATTTATGATAAATCTGCTAACTAGATATGCTCAGCTAAGAGCATTGTTGCATTACACATTAAAGAATGAGAATACTTTACATTTTAAGAAACTGTAAAGATGACTGTCTGAGATAGGTATGTTGTTGACTTCAAATACCCCATTAAAGGTACTGTCACATTTCCATACTATGATACTTGCAATAGTATGCAAATATACATACGACACTCATCATATCATTCAAATCCTTCACAATTTGTGAATTTGAAACAAGTATTCGGAAAGTTTACTCAGATAACTATTTAGCTGTCTTGTAAAGAAAGAGTTGAGAATGTTGGAAACATTGGACTTCAACTTGCTAATTAGTTTCATGCATATCTGTTTTAGTATTTGGATAATTAGAATTGGGATTTTAAGACAATTTTACTTTCTGATGAATGAAAAGAACGTAGTGATTTGCTTATTCATACGATATAAAAATTGATATCAATATTTGCATTTTAATCCATGAATGATTTTATCATTCTAAAATATGTTTCATTGTCGTGAAATATGGAATAATTGTATAAACAATATGGCAAATTAAGTGTTGTTTAATTCTTTTGATATACGGATCGTTTTCCCTTGCGCAAACTCATGTTATCACGTAAGGATGCATATTGGATACACCCAATCCTCGAATATTTACTTTTGGATCCTCGTCTGAGTAAGATAATCGAAAATAGTTTAAATAAGTCAACCGTTAAGACTTGAGATACAAACGAAGTTTTGCATGTGTGATATCACTTTTGATTATAAGTCAAACGCTAACTTGGAAAAGATGAGTTATAAAGCTATTTTTGGAAGTGGATGTAAGCAGCATCCCACAACACTTATAGTCAATAAAGAATTTGTACCTGCTAATTATTTAAATATGCAAATGATACCATGGCGCCTCTCCAAATTAATCAGATAATCATGGTCAACCAAAGGGTAATACAAATCTAATTTTGCGTTAGATCCAAATCCATGGTTTAACGTATTTTTTTATGGTAATAAAGATTTGGTGATAAATGTCCTCTGTAACAAAGGGATGATATAAAAGCAAGAAATAAACTAACCATTATAAAGCTGAGATTGTATCCTAAACTTTATCTCCAATATTTATAAGTTTACAGGTAATTTGTTGTTTGCTAGAACGTTTCAATTATATAAATTCTGTAGCCTGCTACTTCACTCCTAAGTGAGAGCTGTTTGGAATATGGTAGTCAGTATCACAAGTTAAACATAGAAATATGTGAGCCTATTGGGGGCACACACGTTAAACACAAAGAGTGTGTTTTACTCCACGTTAAACATTTAAATACTCGTTAATTTAAGTTACTTGTCTAATTAACTTAACGAGTAGTTTAAATATAAAAACCAAGGGACTAAAACGAACAAAACCCGAACTATAGGGATCCCATTGTTGGCCGAATCCCCTAAGAATTCTAAAAGGGGGTGTTTGTTCGGTTATAGGGTTAAAGGAGTGGGGAAATGAAAATTAGTTTCCTTGTTGTACAAGAATTAGGGTTTGGGAGTGTGCCTATATAAAGTACAACCCCTACAGACCTCATTCTCATTCATCTAACAAACTTTACAAATCTCTTAATCACTAGATTATTTTTTATGCTCCCCTTTTTTCCAAAACCCTAACCGAAAACCCTAAAACATTTTTAGGATTTTTGGTTCTTCCCTCAACCAATCGTAAACCCTTTTTCAAGGTTTTCGTTTTCTTGTATTCTTCCCTGTGATCAAACATTAAATCCCTCACCTAGGGATTCGGTTTTGATCTCCTTGCTCGACGATTACATAAACCCAAACTTAGGGTTTCAGTTTGTTTTATTTTTAGTTCAACCGAATTAGGAAAAACCCTAATTAGGGTTTTGGCGATTTCGGTTCAAGCCTTGGTTTTCGGTTCTAGCTCAAGTGGTGCGTTTGGGAATCGATTTCACACAAGTGTTGGTCGTGAAGTTGACTACTATCGACTCATCTGTTACGGGTTTTGTGTGAGCAACTGTAGAGGCAGTAATTAAATCGGCTTAACAATCATTTTTCAGGATCTAAGGCTTAAAGGTTAGTTTACTTCCCTTTTATTATGTGTTAATATTTATGCTAAAACTAGATCCATTCCGTTGTGTACTCGTAGCTAACTTGGTTACCTAGTTTGTTAAATCCCAACACAAATAACATTTTAGAATCATTTTAATATATTCGTCGGGTATAAACCTTTTTCAGAAAAAAAATAACATTTTAAAATTGAAAAATTAGGCTAAGTATAAACAATGACTGTTCTAATAATTTTTTTTAGAACGACAACTATCTCACACTATATCAATTACAAATCTATCTCACGTGTCCTAAGTATTACTCGAACCCACAATCATTTGATTAAGGAGCATCACTCACAACATGAGGTACCATTAAGACACAAGCCCTTTTGGTATGACTTATACTGATCCTATAATCTATACTACATTACAAAGCATTTAGGACACTTCCATATTTAGAAAGTCTGAAAATTCAGATTTTTTCATTTCTTTTTATGAAAATATTCTTTTTTAACAACAAACACACTCATCTCATTTTTTGTAACAACCTTTTATAATAACTTTTTGTTATGTGCAATCTTGACCATCCATTTCATTTTAGGAAAACACATCTTAAAGTGACATGTGTCTTTTCTTAATTAAAAAATCATCTTTATTATTAAATTGAAAAAAATGTCTATATATGTCGACTAATAACAGATAACACCAGCGGCATGTGTTTTCAATAGTGACCAAAAGGGGTTTTTAATGAATTCTGCTTGATGGAATATTTAAAATGAAATAGGTTGAATATGACGTGTCTGTATAAGGTTAATTGAATATAGTGAGTTTTCCGGAAAGATCTGTAGAGACCGGAGTTGATATAAGTCACTAATGGTGAAGCGGGTGGGTTCCCCTCAAACAAAAAGAAAATTAAAAATTCCAAATCTTTCTTAAGTATACTTCTACTCTTCCCCGTAAGCTCACATGTTATTCATGTATGTATTCCTTAAACTATCTTAGATGATAGACAAGTAGAATCACAGAAAAGATACCTCATGTATCACGAGAGTATCTGAGAAATCACAACCAGCACATTCTAAAAGAAGTGCATATACTTCTCATATATTGTCCAAAGATTATACAAAAATTAAGATGCAAGTTACACTGTGAATTCCAATCTGTCCATCTCCAAAATTATTTAATCCCCAACTAAGATACCCGGATTTTTTTCGGGGGGGGGGGAGTTATAAAGACGGAAAACTGGTCATGATTTGGGGTAAATTAGTTTTTTTGAGATTGTCCATATTGGTTTTCACCATAGAGTAAAATAGCTATGTTATAAAGCTAGTAACACTTTATCTCCGTAATTCCTTCGTTTAGTAAGCCTTCTTGGACTTGTTAGAAAACAAAATTATTGTTCACGAAGAACGTTAATTGACTTACATCATATGCTGTTGGCCTTTAGCTTGCAATGTACGTGCGAGAACAATCTAAAGTATGTAAGGCGCAAGCGTGTCAAGTTTATTAGATGACTATGGTACCAGGTCAAGCTTAATTGTTGGTTTGAGTTCATTAGGTTTTGAAGTCTGGTTGTTTATCCAATAAGTTATATGTTTATCAAAAATACATATGTAATTTTTTTTATGTAATCGCATAAAACACAATAAATGATACACTTACTGTTTTATATGGTATCTGAGCTTTATGTAAGATTCATCAACAAAATTTGTTTTTATTTTTAGGATTTAGTTTTTGTATTCAATGCATAAACCATATCAAAAAAAAACCTAGCCGTCAAAATACACAAAATATGTTGAGTTGTTATCAATCAATCATTTTTTTTCTTTTAAATCAAATTGTTTTTGTTGTCGAAGATCATTGTCCTTGACAACGAAAGTTGGACACCAAATTGCCGCTCTCTTTCAAAGGCAAACCAAGTCATTACGTAAAAAATAGTGAACCTTATAAAAAATGAAGAAAACAACGAAGCAATATACATTTATGTCACAAAAAACAAATCCATCTTCAGGCAACGAACAACAAAGAAATGAAGAAAAAAAGAAGAGAAGAAGAAGTGGTTGTCAACATTCGTTTCAATTTGTCTATTCAGATTTTCTCCCCTTTTAAACTATGTGAGAGATAAGATGATTAGGTTAGTCTTAATTGTGAGTTTGAGTTTATTAGATTTAAAGTTGTGATTGTTTATCCAATAAGTTACATGTTACTATAAATACACATGTAACTTTTTTAAGTAATAAAAAAAACATGATAACGTATAGGAAGTCTAACATGACTTTGGGCCAAACCCACGCTATTAGAATAAGGCTTTGGCCCAACTAGATCCGATTACAAGCACATAGGGCCGAAACTAAGCCCGGTCCCGTACTGGCAGCGGCCCGGACATATTAAGACGGACGCGGACTATCCCTATTCCGCTTTCGCAATACATTGTAGCGGATTGACCAACGTCCGCGGAAGGTAGTTCGCTGCAGCAATCACGATTATGACGGATCCTTGCCCGACAAGGGTCCCACTCAGGCCACCAACATATTATATGCGAAATACTAGGAAACCCTAGTATTACTAGCCTATAAATAGGAATCATCGTACATTCCAAAGAGGTACACAATATTCTCTCACTCTGACACACATATCTCTGACAACATGCTCTCTTACTCTTACGCCGGAGTCTAATCGTGGGGTCCGCCCCCACGGTAAGGCTAACGGTTTACTCTCATTGTGCAGGCAATCATCCAGATCACTTGATTTAGTACAAGATCCAACCCATTCACAGCTTGTTGGCCCGGCCCAACAAACGTCCAAAATCCAACTTAAACCCGTAACATAAATTGTACTAACAAGTTGGCGTCATCCATGGGACCGATATAACTGTGTTCCTTGAAAATACTCACCATGAGCAATGCACAACCTACCCCTAGCCATCCCAGATCCGATGTTTG
>BQNB010006277.1:75868-98251 GCA_026074375.1 Tanacetum coccineum
CAAAAGTCAAAGAAATAAAATAGTCAACACCAAGAATTTTCCCACCGGAACTATTTCTTTCCATTCCTCGTATAAACAAGCATGATTGTTCGCGCGTTGCTGCGGGACGTTAATTTTTTTTTCAATATTTTTTTTAAGCATAGTGTAGGGCGGTTTTTGATTGCATAAGAGCTGGACTTTCCGCGCGTTGCGGCGGGGTTTATTTTTGTGCAATTTGATCACGTAGGCCGCGCGTTGCCGCGGGGCATAATTTTTGGCAAATCTGTTTCGAATTAATATTGAGTGGAAATCTGTCCATACGTTACGGCGGGGCTAACTCGTATGTAACACATGTTTTTTTATTTCGTGGACCATTTTTTTAACAATCACTGAATATTAAACTTCAACATTTTCTATAAAATTGTACGTATGTCAGAAGCATTGCAATATTGGGCTCGTTTTGTTCGCAATTCGAAGATCTTTCCGGGGGTTTTTTTTTATCTGAATGAATCGGTAGATATGTGTTATATATTTGATAAATAAAGTTTATTATATTATTAAAAAAGCGTAAATAGTTAAAATTTAAGGGCATGTTTTGTAAATTTTCTTTGTTTTTTTCTATTTATATTAAACTTCAACATTTTTTATAAAATCGTGCGTATGTCGGAAGCATTGCAATATTAGGCTCGTTTTGTTCGCAATTCCAAGATCTTTTCGCGGGTATTTTTTGATTTGAATGAGTCAGTAGATATGTGGTATATATTTGAGAAATAAAGTTTATTATATAAAAAAGTCGTAAATAGCTAAAAGTTGAGAGGCCGTTATGTGATTTTTTTATAAATTTTGGGCCGGTCAGAAGCTTTTTTCCTTTATTTGGGCTGTTTGTGGGCTGATTTTTTGCTTTTGGAAAACGACGTCGTATTTTTCCGTTTATAGTATATATAACAAGTTTGCCAACTGCATGCGCGTTGCGGCGGGGGCTAACTTAGTCTCGAATGCTATTTAGCAACAACTTAAACTGATCAAAATAAAGAGGAGCATATTCCAGCAAATAGCAACCCATATTTAATTGAACAGCATATTAGAACATTGATGACATAAATCTCTGCTTACTCGTCTTCAAGTATTAGGTTATAAATAGCGTGAGGCATGACGTGGCGGCATGGTCAAGCCTTACGCCTTTGCGAGCCACGACGAGTTATGACGTTTTTAAGGCGTGACTTAAAACGGCACAAAATATAAAAATATTTATAAATTTATATATTTATATCATATTACAAATATATTGAGTTTACAAAAAGTGTCATACATAAGGAATAAAGTCAAGAAACTATCTTTGCATGTAATCTTTTTCATTTCTATATAAAAATACGATTTTTATCGAAATTGAATTCAAAAAAGCCTCCACGCATCACGTTTTATCGCGTCTTATCAAGTTTTTTCACTCCTCATCTCACGTCAAGCCTTAAGCCCAAGCCTTGGTCTATTGCGTGGCGTGGAGGTCACGCCTCACGCCTTTGCGGCGCCATGACGCGCCTTTTAGAACCATCTGTAATATTACAACCACACTCAACATGTATGAAATAATGCAGAAGTTAGATGTATACAAACCCGCTGCTCGCACATACAATTTATTCATTCTGGCATTTGCAAACAATTCCCTATGTTATTATTACAACCTAAATCTGCAGATGTGCATCGAAACACTCACAATCTGTTTTATTTCCTCTAGATCCACAACCACTCACAAAGCACGCATCCAATCACCACTTTAACCTCTAAATTACCAATATAAATTGATCAGACCCGACCCATTCTATGATTCTTGATTCTGATGTTCCCTTACCAAGATAGTAGACCTTTGCCGAAAGTGTAGTGCTAACGCCGCCTAACGATAGAAAAGCTAGCTCGTCTGTAGAATTAGCTCGGTATAGAGTAAGCCCTGCTGCGACAATCCCCTGAAAGATGTATAAAATTTCAGAATCAGCATCGTGACAGATCACATATATAGCATTGTTCTCTCAACATTGAATACTAAAATAACAAAAACCACGTACTCGCGATTTTATCAATCTCGCTTCAAATGTACACAAACTTACATTTTTTGATAGCAGTGTAAAAGTATGCCCGCAATTTAAGCATATCATTTTAATTTTTAATTTCAACCACCGACTTAAGTCACCGACGCATTCTCCCAACAACCAAAAGATAAAAAAACAACCACATTGATTGAATATGAAGAATCACATGCCTGATTTGACCTCATTATTCTCCGGTTCGCAGGGCCGTCTTTAAATTTCTAAAAAAATTGAGGGCCCAGTGCGAGATTACATAATAAAACATTTTGAGAAGAAATGTTATATATAAAATGTCATTATTTATAAGATATAATGCAAATTAATTATCTAAACGTTTAACATATTGTTACGGGACAAAATTTGAGGCCCCAAAAACTTTTAAGGCCCTGTGCGGTCGCCTACCCCGCACACCCTCAAAGACGGCATTGCCGGTTCGTAATCGGCTCGCCTGAAGAGGTGAGAAAAACAATTGTAAACTATATTAGTTATTAAGTAACAAACATTCTTAGCAAAAGAACATCAAGCATTCAATAATAGTGCATACATCTTACACAATTAACACAAAGCTAAATTACTCGTCTAAGGAGAAACTATTGCACAACTGCTATCTATTCCTGTCCACTTTTATTTATATCACGCAAGAGTTGTTTATAAAAATAGAAGGTCATTAGCATGCATAAATATTATTAGTTCACTACATGAAACATAATATAAGAGGGTGTTTGCGTTGGCTTATTTACCATGTGCCCACTTTTTTCAGTTTATTAAATTGAGCTCAACTTCGTAAGCTCGTTAGCCAAAAAAAGGAGTTAATGAATTTCTCTAAATTTCTATACGCCCGGGGAAACACTCCTAAGTAGCTTCATTTATATCAACACAAACGCCACTAAAAAACACGCAAATTTTTTAATTTTTTTAATTTACATCCAACCAGAAATCTAGCAACCAACAAATATCGACCCCAATACCCGAAAAACATCAAAAACCGCCTACAGATATGAATAATATAGAAGTGAAGTTACTTAACAAGTCAAGGGGTTCTTATGTACACAATGTATAGTATAGGGACTTTTTATGTAAAGAATCTGTTATCCCATTTCTCCTTCCTCCCATTTAAATACTTGTAACCGCTTCTCATTTCGATTATTCAATCCAACAAACTTTTCCCCAAATCCTCTCATTCAACTGTATGTTTCTTGTGTGTTTTCACTATGTGAAATCTTGTTATTAAAGTTCTCATGGTATCAAATCTTAATAACAAGATACTCTAATTCTTTACACCATCAAATAGTGATTCAATTCAGTTTCTGCTTGTGTGTGTTGATTTTTGTGATCAAATTTTGTGTTCTTGATCAAATTAACACGCAGCTATTGTGTGTATTGTATCAATTTGAGGTGTTTTTGTAATAGTTGTTGATTGTGCTCCCGCTACATTCAAAATGAGTCATGATATCACATCATCGCTATTTCTACACCCTTCTGATGGCCTTGGTTCGTTAGCACTCTAAGAAAAGCTAAGTGGTGCTCAGAATTATCGTTCTTGGAGAAGGGTTATGGAAATTGGGTTGTCAACAAAGAGGAAATTGGGATTTGTAAAAGGCATTGTTTCAAGATCCAACACTGATGCAAGTTTGCAAGAGTAGTAGGATACTTGCAACAATATGGTAATCAGTTGGTTAATGAGTTCAGTTTCTGAGTCTATAGCAAAATCAATAATGTTCATTGGTACTGCTTTGGAGATTTGGAATCAGTTAGAGAAATGGTTTGCTTTGAGTAATGGGTCAAGAAAGTATAAGTTGAATAGAGAAACCTATGATGTTATGCAATCAGGGCAGCCAATCAGTGAGTATTACACTAGAATGAAATGTGTTTGGGAAGAGTTAGACTAAATGAATGTATTGCCTAGAATTACTGCTGTTAGTGCAGAAATCACAGCCTTCTTGAATGCAATTAATACTCAAAAGGAAGAACAGAGGTTGTTTCAATTCTTGAATGGCTTGGATGATCATTTTACTGCACAAAGAAGTCAGTTGTTACTTACTTCTCCTTTGCCAAGTGTTGAAACAGCATGTGCTCTTCTTCAACAAGAAGAGTCACAAAGGGAAGTGTTTGGTAGTTCACAATCTCTAATGGAATCAACTGCTTTGTATAGCAAAACTGATAGTAAAGAGAAATGTTCAATATGTGGCTATAAGTGGCATCCAGCAGATAAATGTTGGGAAAAGATTGATTATCCACCTTGGCATTACAAGTATAATCAAAGTCAAGGGAAAAACACAGATAGTCCTTCGTGTATTTATATTATTGCCTTCCTTCAAAGGTTTTTTGTGATGAGATAGACGTGGATCTCATAGCTGCTGTGTTGATCTTTTAGTTTTTCATTGTTTTAGGGTTTTCTAGGTTTTGTTTTTGCTTGTTGCATCAAGATTGGTGATATACAAGAGATAAGGGTACTAAAAAACTGTTTTGATATGGTGCTGCTCAGGGTTGGTAGGCAGCTTAGAAGGTAGTGCCAAAGGTAAGTACATCTTCTCCGTTTGGTTTATTTTCATTTCTCCGTCTACATTATTAACGGCCCCGATACTGTATATATTGATGTTGCTAGCTGCCACTTTTTGGAGTTCCATTAACTATTGTGGGTGAACTTGCAAAAGTTAATTAAGATATTGAGCTGCTAAACCATGATGAGTTATTATCCTTAGTTTTGACTAATGAAGATCGTATGAACCTTGGACGCATTAGGGTTCTATTTGCAATTCATTAAGTTGATCGTGAAAATGTGAGTTATCCCTTGTTAAGGTTCGTAAGCTAATGACACTTCCAACTAATCATAATGTTGATGAATCCACATACCTAGTACCCTATCGTACCAGAGAGGTCTGATGGACATCAACAAGTCCAACATCATATGCTGAGTTTGCGGGTTTGAAGTGCAAAGATCATCCAAATGTTTAATTCCAACTTTCGTACCTTGGTGGAAGATCCAGTATTTGATGGTGTTAACATCTCTATTCCTCATAAAGTTGTCGAAAAGGTTAGTAACTACCTTGAACACACTCTATAGGCTACTATTAATTGGAAAGAGAATGGCGTAGAGCGCGGTGAGTGATAGAGAATATTATAGCTAGGAACAAACGTGCGTAACATGTGGCTGAAAAGATTATGATGAAATCCAAAGGCTTATTTTTTCTTTAAATTGATCCCGGCTGGTTTTAGAAGGCTGTTCTGGAGGGTGGTTCCTTGGGTTGAGTCGTAAATCCGATCAATTCTCAAGAATGTCGAAGGATACGAGATTGCTCAAAGAAGAAATTGACTCTATTCCGGATATGGGTTTAAATTGCATGATGTTCCTATTTTACGTTTTATGAAGAGGATGGTATTAGTCTAATTGCTACGTTCATTGGTAAACTTGTTATGCTTGATTCATACACAAGCTCCATGTGTAATGATTCATAGGGTAGGAGTAGTTTTGCTCGGTGCTTAATTAAGGTAAATTCAGAGGCTGATCTCTTGGATGTTGTTACTATTGGTATTCCATCATATTTTGAGGATGATTTTACCAAAGAAACCATTCGTGTTGAGTATGAATGGAGGCCGCCCAGATGTGATACATGTAAGATTTTTGGTCATGTTCCATGACTCACTATTGCCCTAAAAAAAGTGTGAGAATCCTCCCTATTGTTGCTACTTCTAATTGTTGTTACCCCTAATGCTTGAGAAGACTAATGATGGTTTTCCAAACGGTGGGTAAAAACGAAGAATAGTACGGTAAGGAAGATCCAAGTCAACTAATGGCGATCAGATTACTGGACCTTCTGGTAATCGTTAAACATAATGTTAGATATGGACCCGAGCTAGCAGCGTGCGCGATACGCGAAGTGCACCAAAGAAGGGAACTACTATGTGGGTTTATACATCTCAATCGAGAACCTATGTTGAGAGACGACTGGTAATTCATCTAAGAAAGATAATATCTCCATGTCTAATTCTTTTTCTGCCTTAAATGAAGAAGAAGAAGAAGAAGATGTGGAAAATATGTATGATGAATTGGCTAAACTGTATAATTCAAAACGATACAAAGCCTGGTGAGAAGTTAGCGCTGAGCGAGAAGATCAACTGCTGCTATAGCTTGGTTTAGTACTTGTTTAGTTTGTGTTTAAGAGTTCTAGTTTGCAATTAGTTGTTTCTAGAGTTGTAAGAGTTTATGGCATGCCATAAGCTCTAGTTTTATGTGTTTATCAAGCTGTTTAGCTTAAGGTTAATGTGGTACTTCAGCCATATTCCATTTGTACTTGACTTTTTTCGGTTTTAATATACTTTACCGGGGTAACCCTTTACCCAAAAAAGTCAAGGGAAAAATGTGGTCAAGCAAGGGACTAATCAGCCAAAGAGAAGTGTTGCAGTTGCTTCAGCTGAATCTTCAGGACACGTCATGTTTACTTCTAAGCAGTTTGAGCAGTTAATGAGGAGTTTACCACACTTTGGGAATCATACTGAAGCAAGCAATTCTGCTGAGACTGGTGATGAATTAGATAATGAGTATGTAGCAGGTATATCCTGGTATACTTGTTTATTTAGTTCTAAACTTATTATTCATGGCTAGATTATTGATACTAGAGCATCAGACCATATGACTCCAAATGCCACATAAGTATTTGAATTACAAATACTGAATTTTAATCTTGTTATAAACTTACCTAATGGTCAAACCACTCAAATAACACAAATTGGGAAGGTTAAGCTGAACAATGGAATTATGTTAAAGGATGTTTTGGTGGTACCAACCTTTAAGTTTAGTCTTCTATCTGTTTCTAAGCTCATAAAGGATAACAATTGCTTTGTTTCCTTTTATCCAAAATTTTGTGTCATTCAGGACTTGACAACAAGGAAGGTTCTAGGACTGGGTAAGAGAAAGCATGGTCTTTATCATCTGCTGAATGTTCCACTTGATCAAATACACTCCAAGCTATAATCTATGGTGGTCACTGCTATGGAAGATTGTAGTTTGTTTTCTATATTTTCTACTTCTGTTGATAACAATAAACATGCAGCAAGTGTATTTTCAAACTCATACACTCTGTGGCATCACAGATTAGGACATTTGTCTAATTCTAATCTCAAACATGTACCTTGTGATTCCCTTTCTAAACTCAATGCAAATTCAGAGGTTTGTCTTTCATGTCCCATGGCCAAATTTACTAAACTGCCTTATTCTTATAGCAAGTCTCATGCTACTGAACCTTTCAATCTTGTTCATATTGATATATGGGGCCCTTACAAAGTACCTACTAATGGTAAGTTTAGATACTTTTTAACCATAGTAGATGATTGTAGTAGAGCCACATGGACTTATTTGCTTGAAAAAAAGTCTGATTCATTCAAGGTTTTAACTACATTCTTCAAATTTGTACAAACTCAGTTTGATAGGCAAATCAAGGTTATCAGGTCTGACAATGCTTTAGAATTCTTAAAAGGATCACTAGGGCCTTATCTTATTGAACAAGGGATAGAACATCAAACATCTTGTGTGGATAGACCACAACAAAATGGCAGAGTTGAAAGAAAACATAGGCATTTGTTAGAAGTTGCTAGAGCCTTAAGGTTTCATGCTCATCTTCCTTTGGAGTTTTGGGGAGATTGTGTCTTAACAGCAACTTTTCTAATCAATAGAACACCCTCTTCAGTTCTACAACACAAGACTCCTTATGAAGTGCTACTTAACAAGAAGCCTGATTATCAAAGTTTAAGGGTGTTTGGGTGTTTGGCAATGGCTAGTAATCCTGATAGAACAACAGATAAGTTTTCCCCAAGAGGAGTTCCATGTTTTTTTCTAGGATACCCTCAGCATCATAAAGGTTATAAGTTGTATAATCTTCTAACCAAGACCAAGTTTGTGTCAAGAGATGTGCAGTTCTATGAGGAAATTTTCCCTTATTCTCAACCTCATATGTTAAAATTGCTCAATCCTGTACCCTCTCCTTGTCCACAAACTACTCACTGGTATGATGATTATGTTACACCTAATGTTGTTACACAAGATGCATCAGCTGTAGAGTCTGCAAATGAGACTGCAACTTCTGCAACTCCCTCTGCACAAGATATACCAGCTGTTGAACAACCCGCACCACCACCAATTAATGCACCTAGAAGGTCTACCAGAAATACTACTCCTCCTGTTTGGTTTCAAGATTATGTTATGCCTACTGTGCCAAGAGCTAATCAAGTATCTGTGACTCATGTTCATTAACAATTTCAAGCTTTTGTCACTACTTTATTAGCTTAAATTACTCCTACTTCATTCAAGCAAGCTGTCAAAGACAAATAGTGGTGTTTGGCTATGAATGAAGAATTGAGAGCTCTGGAACTTAATGGAATATGGGAGATAACTGATCTACCACCATCAAAGAAGCCAATTGATTGTCATTGGATTTTTAAAACAAAGTTGAAAGCAGATGGTACAGAAGACAAAAAGAAAGCAAGATTAGTTGTTAATGGCAATAGACAAAGGAAAGGGGTAGATTATCAAGAGACCTTTGCTCCAGTTGCTAAAATGGTGACTGTAAAAGCTTTGTTAGCTATAGCTGCTATGCATAATTAGGAAGTTTGCCAGATGGATGTTTCTAATGCATTTCTACATGGTGATCTATTTAAAGATGTTTATATGAAGCTTCTTATAGGTTATACTGGTGTAGGGGAGGCAGTGCAAGATATTGAGAGATCCAATAAGGTTTGTAAACTAAAGAAATCCTTATATGGACTTAAGCAAGCACCAAGACAATGGTTTGCCAAACTCTCCTCTGCCCTGCAGTCCTTTGGTTATGTTCAATCCAAAGCTGATTATTCATTGTTCATAAAGAAGGATGGTGATTCATTCACAGTTGTTCTGGTGTATGTTGATGATCTAATGATTACTGGAACTCATGTCACAGAGATACAACACTTGAAAACTCAGCTGAGTTCTCATTTCCACATGAAAGATTTGGGTAGTCTTAGTTATTTCTTAGGATTGGAGGTGTCTAAAACAGAACAAGGCATTTTGATGTCTCAAAAGAAATATACTATGGACTTGTTACAAGAAAGTGGAGTTATGAATTGTAAACCCTATAAGCTGCCAATGGATCAACATGTGAAACTACAAGCTGATCAAGGAACTCCTTTACCTGATCCAGAAACCTATAGAAGACTAATTGGCAAACTTATCTACCTCACCATCATAAAGCCTGATATATGTTTTACAGTGCAAGTGTTGAGTCAGTTTATGCAACAACCAACTTCAGTCCATATGCAGGCAGCTAAACACCTTCTAAGATATCTTCTAAATAACCCAGAACAAGGTATTTTGCTGGCAAGTAGTTCTTCAGTCCAGCTTACTGCTTATTGTGATTCTGATTGGGCAAGCTGCCCTATGACTAGAAGATCTACCACAGGTTATTGTATTCTTCTTGGGCAATCTCCTATTTCTTGGAAGTCTAAAAAGCAAGGAGTTGTCTCAAGATCATCTGCTGAAGCAGAATATAGGGCCATGGCCTTAACATGTTGTGAAGTCACTTGGTTAACAAGCTTGTTGAAAGATTTAGGCCTTAAAGACCTTGGACCAGTTGACTTGAAGTGTGATAATCAAGCTGCTATTTACATAGCAGCTAACCCTGTGTTTCATGCTAGAACTAAGCATATAGAAGTGGACTGTCATTATGTCAGGGATCAAGCTCCCTAAGCTGGAACTGTGAAGCCCTCATATGTACCATCAAAAGCTCAACTAGCAGATATTTTTACTAAGGTGTTACCTATTGATCAACATCAACATTTGCTAACCAAGTTGGGAGTTTCAGGATCTTCCCACTCTCAACTTGCAGGGGAGTATAGAAGTGAAGTTACTTAACAAGTCAAGGGGTTCTTATGTACACAATGTATAGTATATGGACTTCTTATGTAAATAATCTGTTAGGAGGGAAAATTAGCTTTCCTCCTTCCTCCCATTTCTCCTTCCTCCCATTTAAATACTTGTAACTGCTTCTCATTTCGATTATTCAATCCAATAAACTTTTCCCCAAATCCTCTCATTCAACTGTGTGTTTCTTGTGTGTTTTCACTATCTGAAATCTTGTTATTAAAGTTCTCAAATAACCACCAATTAAATTCATCACAATCAATACACACATATAAATAGCCACAAATCTTAAAAACGCATCTATAATATAAACATAAATCGAAATCAAATAGCGACCTCTGATATGATTTAAAATCATGGAATTAAGATATGCGGGATTAAGATTAGAAACAGATATGGAACCATCTGCCAACCAAAGACATATTCAAACCGTAGAGATAAGGTTATCTATGTGGAAGAATTGAGAAAGAGATAGGACCAAAGAAACTGGTAAGAGGTCGGTGGAATTTTGGGGATGTGTGGAGAGTCTTATCAGCGTCTAGTAAATAAGAAAAAAAGAAAAGAAGAAAAACGGATACTAGACCCGACCAAGGTGAGCAGGCTTAAATTAGCCCAACACCAAAACGACACATGTGGGTGCCGTTTTTGTACACATAACAAGCAGGATTACCCGCGCGTTGCTGTGGGTCGTTAATTTTTTGCACGTTGTTGCGGGCCATTGATTTTTTTTTTCTATTTGTGTGCGGGTTTATTTTTTCGGCCTCATGTTTAAAAGTTTGTTTTTTTCTTATATGGGCTTATGTGTTGGGCCTCATGTTTAAATGTTTCTTTTTTTTGCTATACGGGTTTTTTTTAATATAATTTTATGGGATTACGTGTGCTTTAAATGACAATCGCGCGTTACTGAAGGGCATTTTTTTATTGTATTTTGTGTGTGTTTATTTTTTCGGTCTCATGTTTAATAGTGCGGGTTTATTTTTGCGTTAATTTTTTTTTCTATTTTTTTTAGCGGGTTTATTTTTTCGGTCTCATGTTTAATAGGTTTTTTTATACGGGCGTATGTGTTGGGCCTCACGTCGCGGGTATTTTTTGATCTAAATAAATCAGTACTTTTATAATTTTTTCCTATTTTGTGCCCGCGCGTTGGAGGGGGGCGTTATTTATTATTTATTTATTTTTACTTATTTTGTGCGTGTGCATTTTTTCTGTCTCATGTTTAGTAGTTTTTTTTATATGGGCTTATGTGTTTGGCCTCATGTCGCGGGTATTTTTTTATCTGAATAAATCAGTAATTTCTAAATTTTTTTCTTATTTTGTGCCGAACAATTTTTTGTTACATTGCCTTAGGGGTGAGCATGGTGCGGATCGGTGCGGATTCTGGCAAAAACCACACCGCATCCGCAATTGCGGATTCTATAAAAGTATAAACCGCACCATGCGGATCCTGCGGTTTCGGTTTTGCGGTTTTCAAATACGGATTTTCGGGTTTTAACCGCACCACACCACATATGACCATTTTTTAAGTTTGGGCTTGAACCCAATAAAAATTGCGGGCTTGAACCAAATAGTAATTTTGAGTTTAATGTAAATACACTACTATAATTATATTCATGTGAGATAAAACTAAAAATATAAACACTTAATTAGTAAAACGAAAAATATAAAAATGTAAATACACCGCATCCGCACCACACCCCTAAATCTACTTTATACTTTTTAGCCCAAAGAAAGCCCCGCTTTTTAAAAGTCACGTGTTTCAATTTTTGTGAGATAATTAGTAAAAATTTGAAATAATTTTATTAAAATTATTATTTATAGCAATTGCGGTGCGGTTCGGGTATAGCGGTGCGGATTTACGCGGTGCGGATTTACGGGTAAAACCGAAACCGCACCGCAAATTCGGTTTTTCTTATTTTTATAAACCGATCCACCGGTTTTTGTCGTGGTGCGGTTTTAGTGTGGTTTGCGATGCGGTTTCTGCTTACCCCTACATTGCCTACTCAGAAAAAAAAACCGAATGGGCCGGCCCAAACTGGGAGCCCAATGGGCCGACTACTGTAGCACGCACTGTAGCAGTGCCTCCAAATGCGACAACGTTTCAAATGAGTTTTGATTATATAGATAATTAGTATAGTCATCAATAATAATAATAATACCCAAACTACTTGTCATTTCAATTAGCTATCAAATTGTAAACAAATTCCTCTCTCTAATTCTCCTTTTCCTATTTCTATCAGTTTGTAACCAAACTTGAAACAATCATTTAAAACTATATTTCAAACTTGATTTTTTCTTCGATAGTTCTTGATTAGTTTCTAATATCTTTTACTATTTCTTAATTGAGATCTAAAAGCTACATATCAAATTATTACAACCAAATTGTGAGAATGAAACGATTTTTTGAGAGAAAAAAAGAGGCACACATGTGTAAACGACAAAATAATTTGGATACGCTTTCTTGTTTCTGATTGTTTTTTGAGGTATACATTCAAAAGGTTTCACAAAAGAATTTTTCACAAAAAGATTTGACATGCATTGATAGGATGATGGAAAATTAAAAGGAAGAGAGAGAAATGAATAAGATGATTTAATTGGTGACAAGTCAATTTGTGAAAGTTTGTTTGTAAAAATTTTGTGGATGTAGCATTTTCCTTGTTTTTATACATCAAAACATTTACTGTACTACTTGTTAGCCCCTTAGCATGAGAGACTTGTACATGTTGAGACAAAACCTGCTTATTTACAAAATACAACCTGCATAACAAACCACTTACCACAATTACTCACTGAATACTTATTTATAAACCTTTGAACATACCCCCCAATATTACAGTGAACATGCACACATATTCTCATCAATACTTGTTAAATTGCTATCCATCCTCTGCTGTATTATTCTTCTTCTACAGTGCACCTTCTAGTCAAAATTTCCTCCCAAAAAAACACTATTGAGAATCTCGTCAATTAGTTTTTGGAACCTGAAAGTTCCATTTTAATTTATCAAGCAAAAATTGAGCATATGTAATTAGAAACATACCCCAAATAGACCCATTATATATAATTGGGTTAAATTTCCCACCAACTATGAAAGCTTCTGCATTAAACGAAACTTACCATTTTGTTGATTGCGTCTCCTCATAGTTTTCTTATGCAAATCGAATGCAAGAGTCCCTTAGTGTTACAATGCTGTAAAATACCGCAAAGAGATTGTGGCGTTTTATATCCTCATATAAATAAAAACAGAAAAGTAAACACATGTTAACATATATTGTGTTAGGAATTACATCCACATGTGTTAGATAGAGAAATAAATGCAACTCACTTTGCTCATTGTTTCCACACATAGCTGCTTGAGTTCTTCGATATTATATTGATCGGCAGCCTCATAGAGATCAGGTGCGAGCTCCGGATCAATTTCCACAGACCCAGCCTGGATATATCTTGGATATATCTGTAGGTTAATATATTAGATAGGATGTAGCTAACAAATTGTTAGTAACCGGAAAAACAGGTCATCAAAGAATGAGACACATAAGGTAGTAGCAATTCAAATATGTCTGATCTAAATAATGGTTCTAGTGTCGTCAGCCTTCCTTTGGTTCATGTCTGGAGCAGCATGACCAGGAATTAAGAAAACGTATCCCTTGTCTAGCTCGGGAGATATTGGCGAAAACCCTAATCCCTAAACATTCAATCGATCGTCCTTTCAAACCCTAATTCTAACCGACCATTGCGTTTATTAAATCAGTTTTTAATTCTTTGCAGGATGATGAACCTGCTGTGGTCGGTGATTCGATTGCTATGGAGAAGTAGTCTTACGAGTTCAATGGATACTTTGTTTGCTGATGATTTTGATGGGCCTAGCCAGGATACTCCGATTGTCCAAGCTGCAAATATTAATGCGGAGCCGGTTTCGTATGCAGGAGCAGTGTTGGTGATTTTAGTGTCATTGACGGCCATTTAGGTAATGATGATTTACTAGAGACTAATGAGATTTCATACTTAGCTTAGATACGAGTTAGGGAAGTGTGGAGTACACACTCGTTGAGTTAATATGTTATCGACCTAGACAAAATTCAGAGATCAATATAGCAGTACTAAGTTGAGTTATAAAGGGCAGTACTAAGTTGGTTGTTTTCCACTAGCAGTACTAAGTAGTTAGTACTGCTAGCACTAATACTTAGTACTGGTTGTTTTCAACTAGCAGTACTAAGTAGTTAGTACTGCTAGCACTAAATAGTTAATACTGCTAGTCGTATAACTGTTTGATAACAGTTATGAAAGTTGGTTTTAACCAACTTTAACTGCTTAACTGTCGTCTAGAATTTGTTTTATAAACAGATTCATTAGTCTCATTTTAGATAACGAAAAACTGATGATTTTGATGGGCCTAGCCAGGATACTCCGATTGTCCAAGCTGCAAATATTAATGCGGAGCCGGTTTCGTATGCGGGAGCAGCGGGTGCATCGTCGTCTAAACCATTAAAAAGTAAAGCAAATTTTCGTCACCTGGAATCCGAAAATGTATGTGATGGTGTTGATCTTTCAATCCCACTTAAGGTTGTTCAAGTGGTTAGCACTCGTTTCGAGAATACTCTTTATGGCTATTTTATGGGCAAACGGATTGCAATTCCGGTTGTTGAATATTATGTTCGGAATAATAGGGCTAAATATGGGTTAAATAGGTTGATGATGAATTCCAAAAGATTTTTCTTCTTTAAATTCGATTCTAAAAAAGGTTTAGAAGATGTTGGAGAATGGACCATGGATGATTCGCAATAGTCCGATTATTCTTAAGAAATGGACGATGAATACAAGTCTTTTCAAGGAATGAAAAGAGTTAACTCGCATTCCGGTGTGGGTTAAGCTACATGATGTGCCATTACAAGTTTTTTCGGAGGATGGAATTAGTCTTATTGCAACTCAAATTGGTAAGCCGATCATGCTTGTTTCTTTTACTAGTTCGATGTGCATTGATTCTTGGGGACGGAGCAGTTTTGCCCGTTGTTTGATTGAAGTTAAAGCTAATGAGGTTTTGAAGATAGTATTACTATGGGTATCCCTTTGCCCGAAGGTATGTGTTTTTCTAAGAAAACGGTTCAAGTTGAGTATGAGTGGAAACCACCTCGTTGTGAACAATGTAAGATATTTGGTCATGTTTATGATCAACGCCCTAAGAATGCAACGGCTATTCCTACTGTTGATATGACTAATGATGGTTTCCAAAAGGTGGTTAACAGAAGGAAACAAAAGGTGGTTAACAGAAGGAAAAATGGTAAAACCGGTTCTACTAATGCTAATCGTAGTGGTGTTAATGTGGGTAAGGCTGCTTGGCAGCCTATCAAGCCGAAGGTCAGATTTGAGCCCAAGGCTGCTGGAAACACGATAAAGAACGGAGCTCCTAATGTTTCTACTTATTCTAAAGACGGTCCGAATAAAGAGCAGACAATTTCAAAGAAACAGCCTTCTAAAACTGTTGACATGCCCTCGTCCTCAAAGACTAGTTATACCGCGATCATAGAGGTACTAATGTTCTTACTAGCTCGTTTAATATCCCCACTTCAAACCCATATGCATCATTGTCTCATCCGGAGAATTACACAAGGAGTGAGGGTGGATATGGAGAGTGAGGAGGAAGTTAAAGTTGTCTATGACGAATATGCTAATGTGCTCAATAGTACAAAAACATGGGCTAGCACCTATACGGCTTCTGATGTTTCCAAGACTTGACTTGTCTGGTTTTTGCCATGTTGGCGTTTTACTATCTCTAGTGTTACCTTATGTAGTATGTAGCTAGAGTTGTTAGTGTTTATGGCATGTCATAAGCACTATATTTAGGAGTCTATCAAGCTTTTTGCTTGAGGTTAATGTGGTACTTCAGCCACATTCCATTTGTACAAACTTTTTCGGTTTTAATATACTTTAAGGGGGTGTTTGGGATTGCTTATTGAAAATAGATTATACGTTTTGAAAATGGATAATCAAATAATCAGCTGTTTTAGCGGGGACGGGGGGGGGTGGAGTGGGGTTGGAAAATATGGTGTTTGGATTTGATTATCCTATTTGGTATCGCAATAATCAAGTAATCATCAATTTTATAGTATTTGGCAAATCAAATTATTAAATAACATGATTTGTAAAAAGTGGGGTAAGCTAAATATACATATGTCATTATGAAAATCCTTAACAAAACATGCTAAGTGTGAGGGTCCACAAGTAATTACAATAATATCATATTTGGCGTTTTGAAAAAGCAATCCACGATCCTACTTTTTAAAAACGTGGTTTTGAAATTCTAAAAAAGCAAATAATCACTTTTGCCTTTTGTCATCCAAACACTTTTTACTAAATTATTTCATTCTACAAACGTGATAAGCTGATAGCTTTTTGCTTGAGGTTAATGTGGTACTTCAGCCACATTCCATTTGTACAAACTTTTTCGGTTTTAATATACTTTAACGGGGTAACCCTTTACCCCAAAAAAAATATATCTGATCTAATGTTTTAGATGGTGACTTCTTCACAGAAGTTTTCCTGAGAAAAACATACTCCATTCATAATGTTGGTGAGATGCATGAGAGATTTCGTTTATGAGCAAGATAGTGTGCGCTTGATATGAATTATCAACAAGATTCTTGAAATGCAGGTAATTTTAAAAAAATATTATGAGTTGTGGCTAACCTTAAAGTGGCAATCAGAGTTTTTTTTTCAGCAGAAAAGCGTTGACCTTATACGTAAAATATGAATTATCAACAAGATTCTTGAAATGCAGGTAATTTTATAAAATATTATGAGTTGTGGCTAACCTTAAAGTGGCAATCAGAGTTTTTTTTCAGGAGAAAAGCGTTGACCTTATATGTAAAATACTCAATAGCACAGAAGAAATTATTGTCGTTATAGGTAAAGTGTATCACCTACACAACGAATATTACATCTGACGTTGGGTTGTTTAACAAATCTTCATCCAACACCCAACAGGATGTGCAATAGGAGTTATTGAATAGGTTCAAAAACATGCAACGAAAAATATGCAGAGATTCAATACTATTTTACCAGACAAAGATTCAATAGTTCAATCAAAAGTCTAACCTTGGAAGACATATTTGTTGGTCCCGCATTTGCATTTACAGGAGTAGTTGATTTGTGAGCCATTTGACTCAAGGCCAAACAAGCACGCCCTTTATGCTTTTGATCTCTGGCGTTACATATTAAAAAGCTCCACTGCGATCTCATATCCTGAAATGTTTAAGCAATACTAAAATATATTTTCCCTTTGCAACTTAAGTGTAACACAGTCCTATGTAACATACCTTGGAAACTAGAAAATACTTCCTTTATATTTGCAGGTGAGCCTAGGTGATAGACACCCAGGACGACATTCCTCTTCTAATTTATTTCACTAGTGAGTTAGGCGGTCAATCGCCTGAAACGAGAAGATACTATGAAGTTATACATGGAACTTAACGTTAGTACTATGAACACCACATAAACCTCACAGAAAGTCCTCTTACAAGTACACTCTTCACCTTAACCAAAAGAAATTTTCATGCAGAATATAAAGGATTCACGTCCATTATGGTGTTCTTTCATTCTCTGGAATATCCCAGTTGCATAGTGCGGAGTTTTCTGCAGTAATACAATCATATAGTAGGATAATTATACAAACAATACAAAGAGAAGCAATTGATGTTGTTTGCATAAAGGAAACAGTGATATAAGTGACACTTAACTTCTGAACTATTTCTTTTGGATCAATTCCGCCACATTATACTTCAAAAAAAAATTAAAACATCAATATTTAAGGTATTGCAAATAGATATGATATAAGATGTTACAAATTTGATGTTACCTCGTCGTCATAAACTCTGTACAATGAATTATGGGGCCAGCAGCATTTCTTATGTCAAAGGGATAACTCTGCAAAGAAATGTTTCATTTGGCTTATGAAAGACAATAGAAACATTGATAAGTAACATAAAGTGTTAAATGCATAAAACCTTGTAGTCATCCCAGTAACACATTCCCTCACATAATCAAGAGCTTCACAAATCTCTTCAATATTAAAACCGTTAACAAAAGATAAAATTTAAAGAAGCCCCAGAGAAAATGATCTACTTGCTACCATCTCGACACACTTTCAGCACATGGTATGACAAAACCTACTAATAATAACCGGATCCATTGTTAGAGCAAGAAAGTCTTTATGTACATGTCCATAGGGTTTAAAAATGACAGGATAAGACGAATCTCATAGACCATTATGCAAGTTATAGCAACACATATTTATGTAATGGTGTAAATGTTATATGATGATAAGTAAAACGGCTTAGAGATTCATATTGAATTTCTCTCTAGTCTGATGCTAGCGTCTTAAGAAGGAAAGTTAGAGCTCCGCAGTTTAGCATTTCCAACTTGTTCGCGTGAGTATCCAATGCCAGAACACGCAAGGTGGTAATTGCAGTCTTTACCTTGGCATCCTTATTTTGCATTAATCTTGCAAGAGGTGGAATGCCACCTTTGAGCCTAAAAAATTATTATTGTATGAGTGTGAGAGATTTAGCCATCGTATAGATGAACTGCAGAGTCAAAGGAAAAAAAACTAACCTGGCCTATTTCTTCATCGTATAGTGAGGATAGTGATATGATGAAGAAAGAGATCAGGTTAGTTTTTTTTTTCTTTGACTCTGCAATTCATTCTATACGATGGCAACACTTTTTAGGCTTAAAGGTGGCATTCCACCAATTGTAAGATTAATGCAAAATAAGGACGCCAAGGTAAAGACTACAATTACCACCTTGTGTGTTTTGACATTGGGTACTCACGCGAACAAGTTGGAAATGCTAAACTGCGGAGCTCTAACTTTCCTTCTTAAGACGCTAGCATTAGACTGCTACAGAAATTCAATATGAATCTGTAAGCCATTTTACTTATCATTATACAACATTTACATCATTACATAAATATGTGTTGCTATAACTTGCATAATGGTCCATGAGATTCGTCTTATCGCTGTCATTCTTAAACCCTATGGACATGTACATATTGTCATACCATGTGCTGAAAGTGTGTCGAGATGGTAGCAAGCAAATTATTTTCTTTGGGGCTTCTTTAAATTTTATCTTTTGTTTACAGTATTAATATTGAAGAGATTTGTGAAGCTCTTGATTATGTGAGGGAATATGTTACTGGGATGACTACAAGGTTTTACGCATTTAACACTTTATGTTACTTATCAATGTTTCTATTGTCTTTCATAAGCCAAATGAAACATTTCTTTGCAGAGTTATCCCTTTGACATAAGAAATGATGTTGGCCCCATAATTCATTGTACAGAGTTTTATACACGAGTAACAACAATATTGTAACATCCATATATTCATATCTAATTGCAATAGCCTTAAATATTTATGTTTTGATGTTTTAATTTTTTTTTGAAGTATAATGTGGCGGAATTGATCCAAAAGAAATAGTTCAGAAGTTAAGTGTCACTTATATAACTGTTTCCTTTATGCAAACAACATCAATTGCTTCTCTTTGTATTGTTTGTATAATTATCCTACTATATGATTGTATTACTGTAGAAAACTCCGCACTATGCAACTGGGATTTTCCAGAGAATGAAAGAACACCTTAATGGACGTGAATCCTTTATATTCTGCATGAAAATTTCTTTTGGTTAAGGTGAAGAGTGTACTTGTAAGAGGACTTTCTGTGAGGTTTATGTGGTGTTCATAGTACTAACGTTAAGTTCCATGTATAACTTCATAGTATCTTCTCGTTTCAGGCGATTGACCGCCTAACTCACTAGTGAAATAAATTAGAAGAGGAATGTCGTCCTAGGTGTACCTAGGCTCACCTGCAAATATAAAGGAAGTATATTTTCTAGTTAAGGTATGTTACATAGGACTGTGTTACACTTAAGTTGCAAAGGGAAAATATATTTTAGTATTGCTTAAACATTTCAGGATATGAGATCGCGCGGTTGTGGTGATCTTTCGCTAGATAGAGAATGAGACTAATCACCGCACCCAGAAGTTCAAAAAGCATAAAGGGCGTGCTTGTTTGGCCTTGAGTCAAATGGCTCACAAATCAACTACTCCTGTAAATGCAAATGCGGGACCAACAAATATGTCTTCCAAGGTTAGACTTTTGATTGAACTATTGAATCTTTGTCTGGTAAAATAGTATTGAATCTCTGCATATTTTTCGTTGCATGTTTTTGAACCTATTCAATAACTCCTATTGCACATCCTGTTGGGTGTTGGATGAAGATTTGTTAAACAACCCAACGTCAGATGTAATATTCGTTGTGTAGGTGATACACTTTACCTATAACGACAATAATTTCTTCTGTGCTATTGAGTATTTTACATATAAGGTCAACGCTTTTCTCCTGAAAAAAAACTCTGATTGCCACTTTAAGGTTAGCCACAACTCATAATATTTTATAAAATTACCTGCATTTCAAGAATCTTGTTGATAATTCATATTTTACGTATAAGGTCAACGCTTTTCTGCTGAAAAAAAACTCTGATTGCCACTTTAAGAGGAGAGATACACATATAATATTTTATAATTACCGAGATATACGACAGATCACAGACATCATGTGATTGTGTTCATATCAAGCAGCACTACTATGTGTGTGATCATAAACGAAAATCTCTCATGCATCTTCACCATAGACATTATTGAATGGAGTAGTTTTTTTCAGGAAAACTTCTAGTGAAGAAATCACCATTAAAACATTAGATCAGATGTTTTTTTTGAGTGTTAAAGGGCTTACCTGTTAGTGGGTTCCACCCCCACCCCCCCCCCCCCCCCCCCCCCCCTGCTCCTTGCCTTTGCGTTATAGAGGAGATTATCAGCTTATCACGTTTGTAGAATGAAATAATTTAGTAAAAAGTGTTTGGATGACAAAAGGCAAAAGTGATTATTTGCTTTTTTAGAATTTCAAAACCACGTTTTTAAAAAGTAGGGAGTGACTTGCTTTTTCAAAACGCAAATATGATTTTATTGTAAATTACTTGTGGACCCTCACACTTGCATGTTCTTTTAAGGATTTCAATAATGACAATGTATATTTTGGTAATTTTACACATCATGTTATTTAATAATTTGATTTGCCAAACACCATAAAACTGATTATCTGATTATTGCGATACGAAATAGCATAATCAAATCCAAACACCATATTTCAAAATCACGTTTTAAAACAGCTGATTATTTGATTATCCATTTTCAAAACGTATAATCTATTTTCAATAAGCAATCCCAAACACCCCCTTAAAGTATATTAAAACCGAAAAAGATCAAGTACAATCGGAATGTGGTTGAAGTACCACGTTAACCTCAAGCAAAAAGCTTGATAGACACCTAACTAATGTGCTTATGACATGCCATAAACACTCACAACTCTAGCAACATACTACATAAGGTAATAACTAGAGATAAAAACGCCAACATGGCAATAACTAAACAATTCAAGTCTTGAAAACATCATGAGCCGTGTAGGTGCTAGCCCATGTTTTTGTACTATTGAGCACATTAACATATTCGTCATAGACAACTTTAACTTCCTCCTCACTCTCCATATCCACCCTCACTCCTTGTGTAATTCTCCGGATGAGACAATGATGCATATGGGTTTGAAGTGGGGATATTAAACGAGCTAGTAAGAACATTAGTACCTCTATGATCGCGGTATAACTAGTCTTTGAGGACGAGGGCATGTCAACAGTTTTAGAAGGCTGTTTCTTTGAAATTGTCTGCTCTTTATTCGGACCGTCTTTAGAATAAGTAGAAACATTAGGAGCTCCGTTCTTTATCGTGTTTCCAGCAGCCTTTGGCTCAAATCTGACCTTCGGTTTGATAGGCTGCCAAGTAGCCTTACCAACATTAACACCACTACGATTAGTATTAGTAGAACCTGTTTTACCATTTTTCCTTCTGTTAACCACCTTTTGTTTCCTTTTGTTAACCACCGTTTGGAAACCATCATTAGTCATATCAACAGTAGGAATAGCCGTTGCATTCTTAGGGCATTGATCATAAACATGACCAAATATCTTACATTGTTCACAACGAGGTGGTTTCCACTCATACTCAACTCGAACCGTTTCCTTAGAAAAACCCATACCTTCAGGTAAAGGGATACCCATAGTAATACTATCTTTCAAGACCTCATCAGCTTTAACTTCAATGAAACAACGTGCAAAACTGCTCCGTCCCTAAGAATCAATGCACATCAAACTAACAAAAGAATCAAGCATGATTGGATTACCAATTTGAGTTGCAATAAGACTAATTCCATCCTCCGAAAACACCTGTAATGGCACATCATGTAGCTTAACCCACACCGGAATGCGAGTTAACTCTTTTCATTCCTTGAAAAGACTTGTATTCATCGTCCATTTCTTAAGAATAATCGGACTATT
>BQNB010006278.1:0-7500 GCA_026074375.1 Tanacetum coccineum
AACAACAAACATATTTTACACCTTAAACGCAATCATTTGGTTAACGTCGTTTTCGCAAACCTCTAAACATCAATAATTAATTTAAGTGACATGTTCTTAAGCTGCCGTTGTTTAAGCCAACCTGTAGATTGTAAATGACATGTAATATCAGGGATTAAAACAGATCTGGAGGTTGTGTAAAATGAAAAAGATGAATAGACATATTATTAGAGATAAAGGTAAAGGAGATGGGAAGAGGTGTGTGTTAGAGAGAGAACACACACAGTTACTTTTACAAATGTGAACTTCACCCCTCCATGGAAGTATGGAGGGGGTATTTATAGTCCTAGTGACACAAAACTATTGTACTTAGTCATTATTAGTCCCTATGTGTCACGCTATAAATGAACTAATGTAATTATGGATATGTCACCATATTTTAAGGCTAACACAACCAGCTACACTGTCTGAAAAACCCGGGTACATTTAACAGAAACTGATATTTACGACACCAAAATGAAAAGCCACCAGTTAATTGTCATGGCTGCAAAAAAGACGGTTGCAATTTTTATCGTCCAGGTTTTGCATTGTCAAAATCACGATTCATCGGATAACCCAATTATCATCCCTACCCAAACGTCTAAACATCAACAAATAATTTAAATAACATGTTCTTAAGTTGCCACCGTTTAGGCAAGACATTTACACTTTATGCCAAACCAGATTACATTTTCATGAAACGAAATTTTATGACACCAAAATGAAAAGTCATCCATTTATCGTCGAGGCTGCAAAAGATAGTTACAATTTCCGCCATCCAGTTTTTTGCACAACCAAAATCACAATTCACCGGATAACCAAATCATCATAACCAATGTCGGATTGTTGAAAGCGTGTCTACCCAACATCGCAAAATCACATACCCACAATCGAGGCTGCAAAAGACGGTTGCAATTTCTACCATTCAACTTTTTGCATAGCCAAAATCATGATTCATCGGATAACCAAACAACACAGCCAAGGCCAGATTTTTCAAACTGGACTATACTACACCTCAAAATAACATATCCTACACAAACAAGTACATAAACAGCTACATAAACACCATTAACATACAAAAGTCCAACATGTAACATTTCTCAATTTCAGGTCATTTTACGACCCTTATTTATTCGTCACTATTTATTTTGGTCCGATACGCGTTCACTTTTAATTTAACTTTTAAGTCAAATCGCGTAGACTAGAAATAATCATTCAATGTAAACGGTCACCAAATAAATTAAGGTTTGCATCAACCAGGTAATAAATAATTATTAAGAAGATAATTATCAACTTGGCGTATTTTATTTTTATTGGTCACGTAAAGGGGTTACGTTTCGCAATAAAATGCACTTAGACACACCACGGAAATACCTAGACTCGCCTAGACTCAAACCAATAACCATTTTAAAAACCTAAACACAAGATTTAATCAAATCTTACATTAAAACCTCTTGAATGCCGAATGTGGACAAGAAAACCTACACAAAAATCGTCCTTGGTGATTTACTAGTTAACCAAATCTTAAAATAATCCTTGAAAGTACATGTACAACATTGCCTAATTAAAACTTGTCCTAATAAATCCCTTACAAGCCAAATGACCAATGGTTAATGATCCTTTTGTCCTTGATCCTTTCTAGTCGCGGCAAATCAAGGAACCACACACAAATCTTGGTGATTTCAAGGATCTAACTAAATCTTGTACAACTTGGTTCTCATAAATTCTTGTCCTAATGGGCTCCTAATGTCCATTTATCCATTGGTTAATAACCAACCCTCCCCTTTATTTCCTTGTGTGCCGCGGTTAACAAGAAAGGAGCACACAAACCTTAAGATTTCCTAATTAAAACATGTACTTAGTGGTATGGCTAAAACCATGTGTAAGCAACTAAACCATCATAAACCACCTCTCTAGGCTCGTTTGGTTGGTTAAGGATCAAGGAAAGCTAACTAGCTTCATTTATCTATAAATACCACTCACTTGTACACTAAATACATTTCTAAAACTTCTAAATACTCTCACTAAGACAAGTCTTCCTCTTTTCTCTCTTTATAATCGGTATACATTTAACCGAACCAAACTTGACCCACATTGTCATTCTAAGAACACAAGGAAGCCTTAAAGACCAAGCTTAGGATCTTAAGAGGGAAAGCACCAGCTAAAGGAATTCGAGTTATAAACTTAGAGCTTAAGTTATACACGGTTAGGTGTATACACGTTGCATTACTTCGCTAGCCACGAACCAAGAACCTTAGGACCCTTGTAAGTCACAACTAAGCTTCACATGTAAATTTCCATTCGTTATATTCATGACTAGGGTATATGTCACGTAAAGATCGTGTGGAACAATATACGCGAGCATGAACATGCATGGTTTGACCCATGCATGGTTCACGCACCTAAGATTATCGAATAAAGTCTTGTGTGGTGTGTACTTGATCTAAAACATGGTTAATATACGGGGATAGGGCTTAACATGCGTCTAAAATATTAGAACGAGAACCTTCACGATGAATTGCTTCGTTGCATGAAATATGCAAATCTTGCACGTAAACTTCTCATGAAAACATAATGACTTGACTAAGGAACGTATATATTGGCTTATTTATCGAATACATGTATTAAATCATGGACTAATAAGTTGTAACGAGTGCTTAATAAACAAGGTGGTAATAATCTAGAATATAACAGTTAGTAAGTAACCAAGGAAGTGAGTTCGGGTCTTAATGGGCTTAACAGCTCACTACGAAGCCCAACAAACCTCGTGTTATAAGCCTACGGCTTGTAAATAAGCTCTTTGAGCTTATATAGAGGCCTATAGTGCTTATATGATTCGCATGGACCCTATCTCACGATTAAAAAAGCCTCTGTAGAATGTTAATGCCGGCTTATTAACCAAGATTAACGAGCCCAATAACGAGCCAAATAAGCTCCACCAATATAGTAGGGGGCTAGCTTATTGGTACACTTGTGTAGGCAAAAATAAGCTAAACGGACTTAACAAATGTTAAGAGACCCTAAAAGGGCCAAGCCGGACCACTTGGGAACCCATTCGACCCTTAATGGGCCTAACAACCCATTAACGAGAGCTTAAATGCTTATTTGGATAAGCTGACTCAAAACAGACCCTAATAAGCTTGATAAGCCTTGAAGAAAATATTTTAGAAACACATAAGGGGACCATATGTGTAGCGTTGGGCTTTGACTTATTGGCTCACGTGCCCCAATAAGCTCGACATAAACTCCAATAAGCTCTCCGAGCTAATTTCTAACATTAACTGAATTGATTAAGTTAAATGATAGGCATTGTGCTACTTAAACTAAATCGGACCTTTAATACGCACTTATTTGGACCTCTCTAACGGGCCCAATAGGGACCATATTTTACGCAAATTTAAGCTCGTTATGATTTTTTATAGCTATAGGACTGCTTATATGTTTATTTGGACAAGATTCATAACGATAATGCCACTTGTTGGTATTTATATTGGAGTTAAAATGTGGATTTTTAACAGTTATCGGACTATTTGGGGATTGGTGTGATTATCTTGTGGGTGAAAGTGTCATAATAAACGGTGTTGTTTTTAGGGAGAGATTGGGGATGAAGGGGGGGGAGGATGATGGGAGGTTTAGGTTGGGGTGGGCGTGTTTTGCGTTGGTCACTATTAGTGGAAGGAGGAGGTGCTGGGTGTGGTGAAGTCTTTGGGGTTGGTGGGGATTACGTGGGGGGGTTCTGGGGGTTTGTAGTGTGGGGATGTTAATGTGGATGGGGGAGGGGGGGGGGAGGTGGGGGGTGCATTGGTTTGGGGGGGCGGATGACGGGGGGTGGGTGTGGGGCGGGAAGGAATGTGGTTGAGGAGTTGTAGGCGCGTGCGTGGGGGGATTAGTTATGGGTTGGTCTGGGGGGGGGGCGGGGGGTGGGGGGGGCGGGGTGTAGGTGCGGTGGGGGGGGACTGTGGGGTGCGGTTGAGGGGCGGGTGGTATGGGGTGGGGGAGGGGGGGGGGGTGGGTGGGTTGGGGGGGTGTCGGGGGTCGGGGGGCGCTGGGGGCGCGGCGCGGGCGGGCGGGGATAGGAGGGCGTATGGTGTAGCTGGTGGGGGTGGGGTGGGGGGTTGTTGGTGGGAGGATGGTGGGGTTGGGGCGCGGTGGGGGGTGATTCCGGGGGGTGCGGGGGATGATGGGGCGTGGGGTGGGGGGGGGATGGGGATTGGGGGGAGGGGGGAGCTCGGGTGGGAGTTAGGGGCGTGTTGCGGTGGGGTGGGGGGGTGGGTGGGTTTGGGTGTTGGTCGCGGGGGGGGGGGGTGGGAGGTGGAGGAGGGGGGCGTGGGTTGACTGGGTCGAGTGGGAGGTGGGGGGGGGAGGGGGGGGTGTGCGGGGGGGGAGTGGGTATAGGGGGTGGGGGTTGTAGGAGGTGTGAATGGCGGGGGTATGGGATGGCGGGGGGCGAGGGGGGGTGGGGGGGAGGGACACGGGTCGGTGGAAATGCGGGGGGGGGGGGGGGGTGGTGGGGGGGTGTGGTGGGAGTGGGGATGCGGGGGGGTGGGTGGTGGTGACATGATACTTGCAGGGGTTGGGTAGGGGGGGGGGGGGGGAGATGGGGGCTGGGCTTGATGGGGGGTGGTAGTGTATGTGGGGGGGTGTATCAGGGGGGATGCGCGGGGGTGCGCGAGACCGGGGGAGCGGAGGGGGGGCATTGGGGGGGCGTTATGTTGGGGTGCGGAATGGGTGCAATGGTGGGGGGTGGGGGATTGGGGGTCGGTTCAAGTGGGGGCGGTGGGGTGGGTGGGGTTGGGGGGGGTGCTGTGCGAGCGGGTGTGGGAAATGGGGGGGGGGGGGGACTGGGGGCGGGGGGTCGATTGGGCGAGTGGGGGGGCGGGCGGGGGTCGAGCGGTGAGGGGGGGGGGGGGGGTGTGGGGGGGGGGGGCGGGGGAGGGATGGGGGGCGGCGGTTGGGGGGGCGGGGGGGTGGTGGTGGGGGGGATGGGGTGGGGGCTGGGTGGGGGGGGGTGGGGCGGGCCGTGGGCTGGGTGGGGGGGGGGGGGGTGAGGGGGTTTGGGGGGTGAGGGAGGGGGGGTGGGGGGTGGGTGGGGGGGTGGTTGGGGTGAGGCGCGCGGCGGGGGGTGGGGGGGGGGGGGGGGGGGGGAGGGGGGGGGGGGGGGTGGGGAGTGGAGTGGGGGGGGTGGGGGTGGGGGGGGGGGGGGATGTGGGGGGTCGCTGATGGCTGCTGAGGTGGGGAGAGGAGGGGTGGGTGGTTGGGCGGGGCGGGGGCGGGTGGGGCGGTGGTCGCTGGGTTGGGGGGTTGGATTATGGCGGGCGGGGCGGAGGGAGTTGTGAGTTGGGGTGTGATTGCGTGCAGGATGTGTGCTGCGGTGGGGGCGGCGGGGGCTGTTGGTGGCGGGGAGGGCGACGGGGAATGGAGGGCTGGGGAGGGCGGGTGCGGGGTGTGTGGCCGGGGGGGGGTTGAATGCGGGTTCGCCGCGCTGGGGGGGTTCGGTGGGAGGGGGTCGTTGGTGGTGGGGCGTGTGTCGAAATGGTCGGGCTTGGTGGGCGGTTGTGTGGGTGGGGAGTGGTGGGGGGGGGGGGCGGGGAGCGCCCAGCGGCGTGGGGGGTTACGTTAGGTTGGGTGGGGGATCGGGGCGGCTGGGGGTGGGGGGTGGGTACGGTCGGGTGGTCGGTAGGAGGGGCATGGGGGTTGGGGGGGGCTGTTGGGGAGTATGGTGAGGTGGTGGGTGGATGGGGTGGGTTGGGTGGGGATGGGCTGTGTGGGCTGGCTGTGGGCCGGGGACGGTGGCGCGTGTGGTGGGGGGGGTGGTGGAGGCCGGCGTGGGGTGGGGGGGGGGTGCTGGGGATGGCTCGGGGTGTGGGTTGGTGGGGTGGTGGGGGGGGGGTGGGGGTGGATGGTAGGGGTGGGGGATGGGGGGGCGCTGGGCGTGTGCGATGTGGGGGGGTGTGGCGGTGGGGGGGGGCTGGATCGGGCGGATTGGGCGGGTGATGGGGGGGTTGTGGGTTGACGGGGGGGTATTGGGGTGATGGGGGTTGGGTAGTGTCGGATGGGGGGGGTGGTGGGGGGGGAATATGGGGGGTGGTGGGGGTCTGTGGGCGTGGGGATGGGGGGAGGGTGGGGTCGGGCGAGGGGGGGTATGAGGTGGGGTAGGGCGGGGGGCGGGGGGGGTTTTTGGTGTGGGGGGGTAGGTTGGGACAGTGGCGGTTGGGCAGGCTGTGTGGGGTGGGGGTGGAGGGGGTGGGAGGTGCTGTGGGGCTGGGGTTTGGGGGAGGGGGGCATGGGGGTGGGGTGGTGGCGGCGGGGGGGCGCGGGGGGGCTGGGGTGGGGGGGGGGGGGAGGGGTGGGGTGGGGGACACACGGTGGTGGGTGGGGGCGGGGAAGAGGGGGTGGGGTGGGGGATGTGATGGTGGGTGGGTGGGAGTGAGGGATGGGGAGTCAGGGTTATGAGGTGGCAAGGTGGAGGGGAGTGGTGGGTGGGTGTTGGGGGGGGGGGTGGGTGGGAGGTGTGGGTGGGGGGGGGGGGGGGGGGTGGGTTGTGTGTAGTGGGTGGGGCTCGGGTGGGATGCGTCGGGGGTTGGGGGTGGGGGGGGTATAGGGTTTGCGGGTGTTGGAGGGGCTTGGAGTGTGGTGGGGGGGGTATTGGGTGGTTGGTGGGTGGGGTGGGGGGGAATAGGGGGGGGTGGGGGGTGGTGGGGGGGGAGGGGAGGGCTTGGGGGGGTGGCGGGGGGGGGAGGGTAGACGCGGGGGGGTAAAGGGGCGGGGTTGGGGGGGGGGTGGTGGGGGGTGGGGGGGTGTGGGTGATGCAGGCGGGGGGGTGGGGGCGGGGTGGGTGGGTGGGTGGCGTGGTTACTGGGTTTTGTTTGTTTGTTTTCACCTTTGGGTAATTATTATTTTTTTTATTAATTTGTGTTTTATTTATCAATATTTATATTTTTTTATCTATTTTTTTTTTTTTTTTTTTCTTTTTCTTTTTTTTTTTCTATTTTTTTTTTTTTTTTTTTTTTTTTTTATTTTTTATTTTTTTTTAGGTTATTTTTTTTTTTTTATTTTTATTTTTTTTTATATACAATTTAATTTTTCTATTTTTTTTTTTTTTTTTTTTTTTTTTTTTTTTTTTTTATTTTTTTTTTTATTTTTTTTTTTTAGTTTATTAATTTTATTTTTTTCTTTTTATATTTTTTTAATTCTTTTTTTTTTATTTTTTTAATATTTTTATTTTTTTTTTATTTTTTTTTTTATTATTTTTTTTTTTTTACTTCATTTTTTTTTTTTTTTTATTTATAGAAGGTTATTTGTTTCATTAGTTTTTTTTTTGTTTGTTTTTTATTTTTACATGTTTTTCTTTTTAGTTATCAATTCTTATATTTTTATTTATTTATTTTTTTTTTTTTTATTTTTTTTTTTTTTTTTTAATTTTTTTCATATTATTTATTTAATATATATTTTTTTTTTTTTAATTTATTTTTTCTTTTTTTT
>BQNB010006278.1:25000-98247 GCA_026074375.1 Tanacetum coccineum
ATCTATGTCTTTAAATACCGTTGTTGAACTTATTTAAGCTTCCGCATTTTAACTTTGAATCTTTTAAATTTAGTAGATGTAAAACTTATTATTATTATTTTAAAACTTTGCAACGGTGTTTATTTTTAAAACGTACCCTTAGAGGTCGTTCTTTATGCTTTGTACTTGAGATGCTTAATAAAATCACGCCTCCGGACACATATTCCGTTCAGGCCCCGTCTGGGGTGTGACAATTTACAAGAGCTTATTAGCTTATTTGGATAAGCTAAACCGAAAACAGACTTATTAGGCTTAAAAAGGATGGGAAATAAGCTAAGGATGCCTAATGGACCTTATTATTTTCGTTCGGGTTAAGTTATTGGGCTCATAAGCCCAATAAGCTCGAAAAACCCAAAATAAGCTCTCCCGAGCTTATTTCCAACTCAACAGACTTGAATAAGCTTAATGGAGGCAATTACGCTTTTTGAAACTTAAACAAACCCCTAGAACGCTTATTGGACCCTAACGGGCCCAATAAGGCCCATTAAGCCAAAAATAGGCTCGTTGAGCTTATTTATAAGCTAGGGCAGCTTATATAACCTAATTGGACTTAACGAAACAAAAATGCCACTTGCTAGGATTTAAATGGAGCTAAAATGCAATTTTTATAAGTCGGAGGACTAAAAGTGTCAATGTATAAACTATAGGGTTAAAACTATCATTTTCGGATTTTATTAAGTTTAGGGGCTATTTTGAACATCCTGAAAGATAAGGGGCTGATATGAAACTATAAAGACCTAAATTACAACTTTGTAAAGTGGAAGGACTAAAAGTGTAATTATTGAAACTAAAAGGTTTAAAATATAAATAAAGCATAATTATAAACCCATGGGCTGTTTCGTATTTATAAGAAACTCAAGGGTATTTTGTAAACAAAAGTGAATTATTTAAACACTTAACAAGTCGGACGAATTATAATATACTCGGGTGTTATTCAATTTTGAATAACGACTTAATAAATAAGAATGTTTATTAACAAAGTATATACGTTTCCCAAGAGCCATCGTAATTACAAATATAATAATCATGTTCACCACCACGCAAGTGATAGCAGTATATATAAACTTATGATTGAATTTAGTTTATACACTGAGTAGTTAGCCTAAAATATGTCGACTAAGACTTGACCGTATTTACTTAGGTATTTGACGGTGTGACTTCATACTTGGATATTTATTATCATTTTCAGAGGACTATTCACTCAGGTGAGTTCATAGCCCCATGTTTTACAATTATTTAAATGATTTACATCCTTGGGGTGAGAACATGCTTTGTTTTACAAATTGGACGCAAGTGTACATTTTATACTATGATTACGTGATTGCCTAAGTAGCGATAACCCACTGAGCCCTTTATCATGAACTGTCAATTACTGGACTGTGAGCGCGAATGTTATAGATAGATCTATTTGGGATTGACAATCCCCGTTCGGGTGATTAGCTATCACCGGGAACGAACGTATACCATGTCGGATTTGGGATGTTGCGGGTTAGAACATCATTCACGGGCATTCATTGGCAATATATTGCATTCATACATGTCGAGCTTCAGTGTCATGAGCTTAGGAAAACGTAATTACTTTTTATGATGTTTGCATTTGTTGCTTAATCATACACTTGGAAATCTTGCGGTCCTACTATTGATTTACCTAAACCTATGAATTCACCAACTTTATGTTGATATTTTAAGCATGTTTTCTCAGGTCAATAAGGCACGGGGTGCTCAGATACATTGGGGGTCACTCTATGGAAAAAGTCAGTACTAAAGATTTGGGCGTATTACATTTTGGGAACACTTGTTATAAACCAAAATCTTTACTTACATTGTCGAACAATTTGAAGCCATGAGCTTATGTAATGAACAAGTATTTTGTTAATCCAATGTATCTTATTAAAACGACACGTTAGTGGTCGTTCTCTTATCTTGTGCTATTGATCCATAAAGTAACGCCCTCGGATATTCAACCTTCCGCTGCGACCCAGATTTGGGGGTGTTACACCAAACTATACAAAACAGATTATTGCGTTTCGTAAACGCAATAATCTGTACCATATCGCACTCCCAAACACCCTCTTAGATGTTGTTTATTTGAATTTGAATTTGATTTGCATAGCTGAATATGAACTTATGACTGAAAAGTCTAAATTTGATTTCATCTTAACGTGAATAAAAAGCCGAGAAAATCATATAAAGTGTTTGGTTTTTTGTATAAAGTTGTCAAAATTTGTTAGATTAACATGAAAATTCTCACCCATCACAAAACACGACTTAACATCACTATAAGAAGAGGATTATGGTTGTGGTTACATGGGTGGTCGACATGGATAACTCGTTTAATAAGGGGGTCATGTTTAGGTTGGCATTCTTAACCCGTCAAAATGTGTTTGGATTATGTTATAAGGTTTCAATAACCCATAACCTTTATCATTTTGTACATTTTTTATTTAACAAAAAATAAGCGGTGATATTCTTTAAAAGTACTTTTTATACGACTGAAAAAGTCAAAACAAAAACAAAATACATAATGAAGAAAAAAGGAAAAAAATGAGGCGTTAAGAGATGTTAAGACACCCTTAAACAACTAGTTCAATAAGAGTTTTTACTCTACTACCGGTTCTTAAAGAGCAAATAAAGCAAACAATCTAAATCTTAACCACCTTTTACCGCATCTTAATGACAGAGAAAAAACAAACACACTTTTTGGTCCAAACCTCATATAGTGTCTCACTAAGTTATGTTAAGCGCCTATTAAGAGGTTTTTGGAAAAATCAAACACACGAACTTGAAGCATCTTAATGAAACACGCAACATTTTAGTTTGTTTGGGTTTCTTAATTGAGGGACTGAAAAATATTTTGAGCGGGACCAATTTTATGTCTAATTTGACATGGAAAGTTTCTACCGATGATAGAGACGGAGATAACGATGGAAAAAAATTGAAATCGAAATTATTTATCAAGAAAATTTTCTATCGGAGTATGTAAAATGGTTTACCGGGCGGGTTTCGGCACTTTAACAAGGATTCTTATTAGATTTGAGGCAGGACATGGGGCACAATATCCATGCCCTGCTCATGAATAATATAAACATGATTCTCTATTTTCTTTAGTTTTTTTTATGTAAGGTTGTAAATCGTAATCATAAAAGCTTGTTTTGTGTCATATTTTTATTAAAACTTGTGATTTGTGCTGGGTGTAACTTGTCGTTATTCATGTTAAATATTGTATCATATTTCATTTATAATATTTTCTCATTGAAATCACTATAAACCACGTAGGTACCAAAATGCCAAGCAAATACCAACAAGACTACAAGAAAACTCGTGCTTATGCTCCAAAAATTTACAATGATCCCAACATATCCAATGCACTTAGGAATATCTATAGGACTTTAGAAAGTAGATATGTTCATGAAGGGGGAACCATTGACCCATCCTTCTACAATGACCTTAGTGATGACTCAGTGGCTAAGTTTACCGCCATAGGTTTTGATTGCTTGCTTGCTTTAGATGAGGAAATTTATCCTAGGTTTATCTATGAATTTTACAAAACTCTTAGGCTAGAAAGAGACTCCAACAACCATTTCTTAATCCAATTCATCAACAATCATCACTTCAACATCTCCCTTGCTTAATTTACCTATCTTCCTAACCAAGGCATTTGCATTTACTCCGATGCATGGGGTCTTGATGAACTCGAGAAAACCCTTGAGCAAATTAAACCTTACAATTCACGTCTTCCAGCTATTGATGATGTCCGAAACCTTATCTATCGAAGAACCGTTCATGAAAAGGTAGATGAAGAAGGAAACACCATTCACAAGTTGCCAAACCAAATTGAAACCAATGAACTCTTCAATCACCTTAGACCTTATGAACTAGTCATTAGGAAAAATGTCTATTCCGCCATAGGAAATAGAGACCACACTCAAGAAGTTATTGCCTTGATGTTGTATTGCCCAGAAACCAAACAACCCTTCAACCTTGCCTACTTCATCATTAGGAGAATGTACTTTTTTAGAGACCGAAATGACAAAGTTCTACCTTATGGTATGATCCTAACTCGTCTCTTTAGTAACCTTAAAGCAAACATGGCTGAACACCCATTTGATAAACGATATAAACTTGTCCCTAGAAAAATATCCTCCCTTAAGGCAAAACAACCAAAGAAGCCTCCACCCAAAAGAACTAGGAATGTAGGAAAATCTAAGCGTACTCAATTGAGCACCTCGTCCTCAACCGAGCCACCACCCTTAGATAATAAAGATTTGCTAGCACTAAGATTTCCCCTAGGTCTTATAGTATGGCTCTTAAGGATGATCCAAACATGTCCAAGGAACAAAGGGAGACAAGAGGAATGTTCAAAAACTTGGGTCGAGCGTTGCACAACTTTGCAAGGATGTTGAAGAAAGGATGTCGTTGAAGGAAGATTTGTCTGTGAAATAATTTAAATGCTTAATTATCATGTCTTTGAATTATTAACTTGTCTGCTTGAATCTGCATGCTTAAAACTGGATGTTGAAACTATGTACTTATTATGCTATGCTCTCTGGATAGTTTACCATGATTTGGTAGAAGATAATGATGTTTGCATGATAATTTGTTTTGAGTTTTGGGTGCAAAATGATGTTCTGGTCGTTTTTGTTGGAACTTGCGACCTACGGATCCACCATATGGTAGATCTGTATGTTGTTTTGGTAGATCTGTGGCTCCACAATCCAGGCGCCAAAATTCGAATTTTCTTGATTTTTAACTTTTTCTACTTTATCTTATAACCAGGATATATGATACTATGTGGGATCTTAAACCTTAGGATATAACATGTTCTCCATATAATCCAAGGACCATTATACAATCCCCTTCACCAGTTTCACCTTATAATCATCATCCTCAAACACCATTTTCTTTACACCTTCTCCATATTTCTCTTATACAACCTTACTAGTTCACCACCATGACTAGTTCATCCAAAACACTTTTCATCAAACTCAAAAGAAAAAAACCGCAGAGGAGTGTCAAGTATCCATACTATGTTAATCTCAACATTCCTTAAGTGAGAACAACAAATGAGAGAACTCATTCACCGCTCCTAGATAGGTTTCCCAAATACACCACCCGGATTTGAACCAATACCATCAACCCAACTATTATTTGTTTACATTAACAATAACACACCTCTCCACAACAAGTTTGATCACTTAATCCCAATCACCAACAACAATCCTTATCTACAGATGTGTAGATGTTGTACCCACAAAGTCAATCAACTTCAAAGCCTACAAGAAGGTGTTCATTTCATTTGCTCCTACATCCAACATCATCTTGGATCTTCAAACCCACCATACCTTCTGCACTAAATCCACTCGTATGGTACCTCAAACCCTGTGGATTATAAGGAAGACAAGATTTTCTCCCAAGATTTAGGAGTTTTAGTTTTTTTCTTTTCTTTTCGAATTTAACTCTCTTGTCTTATGGTTTTAACGCCAAATTTTATGTTTTATCCCAAGATTTAGGATTTTTGTTGTGTTGATGAAGGATGTTTATTGTATAAAATGTATATGTGTGCATATGTGGTTGTCATATATATATTTGCTTGTCTACTAACTTTGTTTTGTAGCACGCATCTATAGCTCGATTCCTTGGTGCCCCAAGAGAGGGGGAGCATACACCAAGGGGGAGCACTTGCAACTTAGTCGTTATTTTTTACTTTGCATTCGTAACAAAGTAACTTAGCATTCCACACCAACAATACTTATGCAAGACCACATCTACAACACTTTTTGCTATCGACAAAAAGGAGTAGAAAACTCGAAATTAAACTCATCGACTAAATACTTATTTAGTAACATTTAAATAAGTCATCGAGTCTTAATATCTTTTTGTTTCATCAAAAGGGATAGATTGTTAATACACAATATTTGTCAAAAACGATATTTATATTTATCGATCTTCATGTTTTTGCGTAAAATAACAAATATAAAATGTCATTCTACGTAAAAGTTTTTTGTAAAACAATTAATTTAGTTCAGAAAGATTACTTTGACGACACAAGATCACTAAGGTATGAATATGGCATATTAAACGATAGGTTAATGATCAAGAAAAAAAATCATTTTGGCATAAATCCTTTTTACTCAAATGATTAAAGTTAACACAAAAGACAGATGATTAAATATAACTAGTTATATTTGATCACAGTAAGACAAAAAAAATTAACCATAAGTGAACAATCTTTTCCAAATCTTTTCAAACATTTTCCCAAATCAATCAAATTCTTTCCGTTATTGATGATAAAAAAAATGAATTTTATGATATCTAGAAGAATCTAATAATTATTTTTAATTTAATTACAAAACAATATTTATGTATAGATTAGGCGGTTAATCACAAATGAAAAATGTTGTCCCAGCTCTAGACCCCACAGAACATCCACCCAAATTAAAGGGACGAATCAGGCAATGGTGGATTTCCGTGAGTCGCACGGACTAAGCTGTCTAGTACAAGTTGGATTCCAAAGGTTCTTGCCTATTTATAGTAACCTTAAGCTTTACATTTTAAAAACAAAACTCTTGAAAATATTTTTCACATCACATCTTTTATCGATTTTAATATTCATTGATCATTGTATACTTGTACATAATCCATTATAATGATCATCCATTCACACCTATTTAGTCTGAATAACTCTAAGAAGAAGACAAATGTTGTCCTAGCTCCTCGGACGGATCCACCGTAACAAGGCACGGATCCAGCTGATGGTGGATCCGTGGGTCGCACCATCCAGCTGTTTGGGATAGCATTTGAATTTCAAAGGTTTGCCTATAAATAGCAACCTTAAGTCTTCATTTTAAACAACTCTTGACAAATATTTTTCACATACATCTTTTATCTTTTATATTCTTTGATCATTATACTTGTTACATAATCCATTATAAGTGATCAACTCATTCCACTCTTTAGTGAAGAACACTCAAGAAGAAGTCAAGCTTCAAGTGTTAATAGTTTAGTTGTGTCATCATGTTTGTGATAATCATTCATTTTGTATATCTTGTGTTGTGTGTTGTGTGTATCATTTGTGTATGATATGTTAGTATTTAGGCCACAAAATACATAGTGTTTTAGATTGGTTCTATCTCGAAGTAGAACTCGGTATTTAGCTTAGTACCGGAAAAAGTGTAAGCGACGTGTACGGTTTTCTCCGCCTAAAGGGAGCTTGTTGACATAGTAAAGATAACTCTCAAGTTGGGTACTTGGGGAGTGGAGTAGGGCGAAAAGGAGCTTCATAACCGAACCACTATAAATCATTGTGTCATCGGTTTGATGTTTTCTATCTTTACTTGTTCATATTTCGTAGATTACTTATTACTTATTGCATCGCTATCATATACACTTATGTATATCTCTTGAGTTCACATAAGTCGATAATATAAGTTTTAATTTAAAACGGTAAAAACTATTTACCCCCCCCCCCTCTTCTAGTTTCCACACAATCAAATAATGTAATTAATATACTTACAATAAGTATATTATTAATATTAGTTATATTTCACGAAAATGGTTAACGGTCATTAGTTAGTTCGTTTGACGAATAACTAACGATAAGGCCAACTAATTAATATGTATTGTACATGTTAAATAGTTGATGAGGACATGATTAACAAGCTAGCAGAGGAATATATGGATCATATAGATCATGGGAAGAGGAAGAATGAAATTACTGGTGGTAGGAGTAATGTTACTCCTAACAAGTAATGATACTGCTACACAAGAAGAAACCCTACTTAAGTTACTGGTATTTTTTTAAGTCGTGATATGTGGTGGGAGTAAGGTTACTGGAAGCACAAGAGTAACCTTACTTGTGTTTTTTTATGTCATGGGTTTTTTTAGTTTCCTTATTTTGTTTATTATAGAATAATTTGGTTAACTTTTTCCATAAGTTTAGTTTTCCTATAAATATAGGGCTTGGGTTTATTGTGTTGGCATTCAATTATTAATAAAAATCATGACTTTAGTCTTTATTCCTTTTGTATTTTGTCTTGAACCCTAGTTAGGGTTTATAGCACGCTTCTATTCCGCGTCAGTTGGTATCTAGAGCTTGTTAGTATCCTAGATGGTGGGTGGTGCAGAGATTCCTCAAACCCGTACCAGTAGTGGGGTGCGGTCGACCGAAGAGATGGATAGTGCGATCAATGATCTCACTTCCAAATTCGCGAGTATGTCCACTGTTCTTGAAGAGATTCGATCCGCGATCGTAGGTGGTGGAAACCATTCAAATCATGAGGTCAACAAACATGGTAACCATAGATCTCGTGCCAATTTTGAGGGATTCTATGTTAATCATGGGCGTAACTATTCTCCAAAAGAAATTCAGAGACATGATGACATCATGTCTTCAGATGAGGAGGAAAGAGAAGAGACCCTGGATGAGTATAATAGAGGTCCTAGGAGAGGCGATCGACCTAGAACTATGGTTGGTCAGAATGTTAATCCTCGTGGGTATGGTGAGCGGAAAAGTTATTGGGTCAAGGCTGAGATTCCTAACTTTGTTGGAAATCTTGACATTGAGGTGGTGCTATATTGGTTATATGATGTCAACAAGTTTTTTGACATCATAGAAGTTCCCGAAGAAGAACAAGTGAAGGTTGTGGTTTATAACTTACGTGGAGGAGCAGGAGCTTGGTGACAACGTAAGCAAGATGACCGAAGAGCACAAGGTATACGACTCGTGGATACTTAGATGAGGATGAAACGGATGATCAAAGGTAGGGTTTTGCCCTCAGATATAGAGCAAATTTTGTACCAACAATATCATACTTGTGTCTAAGGAAAAAGAACTGTAGCTGACTATACATGTGAATTTTAAGGTTACAAGCCCATTGTAACTTGAGGGAAACGGACGAACAATCCGCGGCTAGGTATATCGGTGGGATAAATTCTTTAATCCAAGAGAGGTTAAGCTTGACGCCGATTTGGTCCGTGGATCAAGCTCAAAACATGCCAATGAAGGTGGAAAGGATGGCTTCTAAAATCAGAGTTGGGTTTAGGCTTCTAAACATGGAGAGTTTGAATACTTATGGGATTCGATCCAACCAAATTCAATCTACCATTCTTAGTACTACTACGACAACCTCAAGTTCTTCAGCTAGTGGAGTGAAGCGGACAAGAACAAGGAAAGTCAACCAACTAATTTAAACCCTTATGCTAGACCAATGGGTGTTAAGTGTTTTATGTGTGGTGAACCGGGGCATAGGTCTAATATGTGTCCTAAATGATCCACTTACTATTCGATAGAAAGTGGAAATAAAGGACTCATTATTGACGAGGCATTTCAAGAAGAAGATGAGTTAGAGTATGCCGAGCCTTTCAACAGAGAGGTAGAACAAGTCACATATGTCGTTCAACGAACTTTGTGTTCGCCTAAGGTTAGTGACTCTTCTCAAAGAAATAAAATCTTTCAAACTAAATGCTTGGTTAAGGAAAAGAGTTGTTTTATTATCATTGATGGAGGGAGTTGTGAAAATTTGGTTTCTAAGGCTTTGGTTAAAGCTTTTAAGCTTCCAACCGAATCTCATCCTAGTCCTTATCAGATTGGGTGGATCAAGAAGGGGCCGACACTTAAGGTGACCGAGATTTGTAAGGTTCCTCTTGCTATTGGGAAGCATTACCAGGAGTTGGTTACTTGCAATGTTGTTGATATGGAGGCATGTCGTGTATTGTTAGGAAGACCATGGCAACATGATGTGGACGCTACACGCCAAGGTAAATCAAATATGTATTTGTTTAAATAGAGCGGAAAAACTATTGCTATGTTACCTTTAGATGTCGTCTCTCCTAAGAAGAAATTAGAGAGCAAGACTTTGTTAACTTTGGTGGCTTCACCAAAGGAGTTTCAAGCGGAAAGGAAGGAGACGGGAGTTTCTTATGCTTTAGTTATGAACTTAAAGCCGAACTTTTGGTCTGGGGGTTGTGTTAAAAATAAAGAAATGAACTACTTTAATGTACTTATAAAGTACATGGACTAAATGTGTTAAGTTAGGAAAGTTTAATAACGAAGATGGCTATAAATAGGGAATGTATTTATGCCATGATTAGTTGTATCCATATCAATTAATCAAAAGGCAAGTTAGGTAATTTCTCTCTTTAGAAACATACACACTAATTACACTTTATTTTACATACACTAGTCTATCAATCAAAATCTATTGCTTAATATGTGGTATCAAAAGCCAATGATTGCGGACTAGTGCTTATTTTTAGTGTTTGATTGTGTTTGTGAGATTGAGAATTTGCTTGTTTTTGCTTATTTGTGCTTATCAGCTTATTTTTAGTCTATTTCGTATGCTTATTGCTTATTTTAAGGCATATTCGTGCTGACTTTATGCTTTTTCTGTGTAATATGCTTAGTTGAAAGCCGATTTAGTAAATTTGTGCTTATTCGGAGCTTATTGCTTATTCTGTTAGCTTTTTCAGACGAGTTTTAGCTTATTTCCATCCAGATTCTGCTAATTGCTTATTTCGAGTGCATATTGCTTATTCAGTTGACTATTTGGCTTAATCAGTGCTTATAAGTTTAGTTTTAGCTAATTCAGTCAGTTTTTCAGCTTTATCAGCTATTTCTTGTGCTTATTCTGGTAATTCAAGGCTTATAAGATCAGATCTAGATTTTAACAGATTTGTAAAGAACTCAGTTTTGTGCTAAAAAGTCAAATCTGCTTATTTTGTGCTTAATTCGTTGCTTAAATGATTTAGATCGGCTTATTTTTGCTTAAAAATAGCTTTTTTTTTATCTATAAAGAGAAATTTGTAACAGATTTCTAACAAATTTGTAACTGTTTTTGAAAAAGTTTGACTTTCTGTTTTGGTCAAAAACGCGTTTTTTGGTATAAACGTGTTACTCTTCACGCGCTTTTAGTATACGCGTTTTTCAGCTTGGTCAAATCTAGTCAAAACGTGTTTTGGTAACCGTTTTTAGGCGATTTAAACAAGGCATATAGGGCGATTTATACAAGGTATAAAGGGCGATTTATACAAGGTATAAAGGGCGATTTATACCAGGTATATAGGTCGATTTATACCAAGTACAAATGGCGATTTATACAAGATATAAAGGGCGATATATACCAAGTGATTTCGGCGATTTATACCAAGTGTATAAGGCGATTTATACCAAATACATAAGCCAAACTATACCTCGTTTAAACCAAATCAAAACAGAAAAGAAGAGATAGATCAGAACATATCAGATCTAAACAAGAAACATAAACAAGCAACATATCTAAAACAAAAAAAGGTTTCAAGATCTCAGATTTGTTCTAAGTATTTTAAAAGACCATTCTAGGTCTATTCTTTTTGAAGATAAAACATCACAAATCTGTTTCAATAAAACAACATGCAACCTAAGATCTAACATCCAATCCATCTCATCAACAACAAATCCGACTCGATCTAAATCCAATCATCCTCCTCATCCATCTTCAACATATCACTCGAAATGAAGAGAAAAGAACAAAGATCTCAGTTCATCTTTTTGTATTTAGAAAAAGTCAAGATCTTTAAAGATTAAAATCACAAAAAGACATATCATCATTGATCCATTGTTGAAGCATAACTTCTTTGAATTTTCTAAAAATATAAAGAAAAGATCAAAACAATCTGTTTCAATCTTTCTTCTTTTCGATTATTAAACGAAAACAAAACAACATATTATCTTGAACCTGTTCGGTCTACAAAAAAAGAATAAATCTATAACAAAGATCTCAGCTTGGTTTGAATCGTTTCTCTTATGAGATTTAGATATCTAAACAGATTCTAACACAAACGAACTACCAACTCATCATAGATCCTTTTAAAGCCATAAAGCTTCTTTTAATTTTCGAAAGACAAAAGAAAGATCAAAACAAGAGTGCTTTAATCTTCTTTTCGTTTGATTTTAACAAACACGTCAACAAACCAAGAGAGTAAAAACCTACCCATGTCTTCTATCAAGATCTTGAGTTCATGTTCATTAAAATAGGGTTTCGGTTTTGTGTGCTTTAATTACCTACGAGCAAGAACAGATTTGTGGTTAAGATTTTTGTTCTTTGTGTATGAGATTAGATTGTTGATTAAGATTTTTGTGTTTGTGTGAAGTGGTATTCGTGTTCGAATGTTGGAGTGATAAGGCTGCGGGTTTGAGAGATCTAGTATAAGAGGGAGGCGTTTAATTTTTTTTAGGGTTTGTGAGATTCAGTTTTGTGGAGTGATAGCTGCGTATGATTTAGGTAAAATGTAAATGTGTGGTGTATACACATACATATATATCTAGGGTTATCATTTGGTTTTGGGCTTGAATTTTGTATCAAAAAAATAGTTGATAATAACAAATTTTAGTGGGCCATTATCTTTTTAAAAACATGTGTGGACTTGGGCTGTTTATCTAAACCTAGTGAGTGTTTCACATAGAGTATGTTATAAAAAGTAGAGTTGGGCTTGAGTTTTTTTTCTAGTTCTACCGAAAAAGGAGTACAAAAAGTGGGCTGGGATATTTTGTGCTTTGGGTCGGGTTATCAATACCAGTAAGGGCTGAATTGTGTTGTGGACTACAAAAGGGTTGGGTACAACTGGAATTCAAAAGCCTGCGTCACAATTTGTTTACAAGTCTTAAATTGATAAATATAAAAAAAACAACAACAAATTGTGTTTTGATTTTTTTGTTTTTATTTTTAATCTACAACTTTACTTGAGAATTAAATAATTTTTGTTTGCGGAAGTTAGTTTGTGGTGATTAATTGAGCGCACTTGTCGGGACTATTCATTGAGTATCGGGATATTTGTTCAAGACAAGATGAGTCAAGACGTGATTACAGTTGGTTCGACAATGCCGATTCCGTTGTTTTATCGGGGTGAATATTCTCAATGGAGTGAATGGTTTATGAACTATCTTGAAGAGAAAACGGAGGGGGAAGCAATGATAAATTATATTAAGAATAGTGAACACCCATTGCCTGTTGTTGCTCAAGTATCACTTGCTGGAACCACACCGAATGCACCTCATACTCTTAAAGATTCTAAATTTTGGACTACTGAAGAGAAAAGGACTCAAAAGATTGATCGTCTTGCATGATCTCTTTTGATTCAAGGACTTCCACATGACAGTTATTCTCTTATTGATAGCAACGATACTGCTAAAGATTTATGGGATGCCCTTGAAAGGAAAATGTGTGGTTCTAAGTATGGTGAACAAGATAGGAAAGCTGCAATTTTGTATGAGTACGAGACTTTTAAAGCTATAGAAGGAGAGCAGTTGCTTGATACTTATCTTCGTTACTTACAAGTGATTAATGATTTGAAGAAGTGTGGTTTTAAGAAAGATAATTGTGAGTTGAATTACAAGTTCTTGAACAATCTGCAACCAGAATGGAAAACAGTATGGTACACTGATGAGGAAAACCAAAAACTTAATGGATATCAATATTGATGCTCTTTACAACATTTTGAAGCAAAACCAAGGTGATGTGAATGATGTTATGGGATATAAGAAGAAAGCAGTTGTGGTTACTTCAGATCTATTGGCGTTGGTTGTTAAGAAAACAAAAGTGAGCAAACGTAGAGGGAAAGTTGTAGTTCAATCAGAGTCTGAAGGAAGTGATGATGAAGATATCAGTGATTTGAAAAAGATTACCGCGTTGTTAGCAAAAGCTTTTAATCGAAAGTTATATTATGCTAAGCCAACAAACAACAACTTGAGAACTTATTCAGCTTCTTCTTTAGCAAACAAGAAACCAGAGTACGTGAAGTCAAAGGAAAAGAAAGAGGATAAGAAAGCCGATGAGAAGAAACGGGATATGAGCAAAGTTAAGTGCTATAATTGTAAGAAGGAAGAACGTTTTGCCAAAGACTGCAAGAAAGCAAAGGTCAAAGACTACAACTACTACAAGACAAAGATGTTGCTAGCTAAGAAAGATAGTGATGAACAAGTGCTTCTTGCTGAGGACCAAGCTTGGATGGAGTCAAGTAGTGATTTAGATCAGGAGATTAGTGCGAATATGGTCTTCATGGCCTAATAATTGGAAAAATGTTTTTTCAGATTCAGAGGAAAAGTTATCATCTGAAGAGTAACCATTGCTGTGGTATTATTACACATCTGATTTTGAAAGTGAATCTGAATATGAAACTTCAGAATATTTATGATAATTCTACTAATTATGGTTTATTTGTGAACAATGATGATGATCAAGAAATTTTTCATGATGCAATTGAATCTGCTAGTGAAAATTTTAATGAAAATCATATTGTATCTCAAACAGATCATGATCAGTTAGAAGTTGATCATAATGATTCTGAAGGAAAGGATCATCTGGTTGATAAATAAGTTTAACCAAAAGATTGCTAAATGTCAGAAACATATTGAGAAATCGAATATAAACAAAAGCAAAGATTTAGAAAATCAAAAACAAGGATTTACAAGATAAATATGATGTTTTGAAGAATCAAGTAAACACTTTTGAGGAGAAAAACAATGAATTTAATGAACAAATAAAAGTGTTGAACGAAACAAATGTTGATTTGCTTGCTCAAACGGAACTTTTGCAAAGATACAACTCATGTCTACATGTTGATGATTGATAACTCACCACTGAATGTCAAGCACAATATGCAAAACTTGAGGAAGAAAGATATCAATATATGATTAGATATTATGCTCTTTGTGATAATGATAAACAACATAGGAAAAAGATTGATGAACAAGAGATTTTATTCGATAAGATGAGTCGTCAATTAGTTGATATGAATAATAATGTGCTCAAGCTTCAAGAGAATATTTTAGAAAAACAAACGAAAATTTTAGAATTAAAAGAGTGTGTGCGTTACAAGGATTTAGAAATTGAAAAGTGTTTGGAATAGATGAATGATTTGTGAAATCAAACTTCATAAAATCAGACCATGATGTTCAGACAATATTATGATTCATGCCTTCTAAGGATAAATTGTATAATGGTCGAAAAGGAATAGGTTTTGAAAATCCAAGTTATTTTTGTAAAGCAAAAGAATTGAGACCTAGTCTTTACGATGAGAGGGTTATTGGTCTAGGGTATACTCCGATGTTTCTCACACATTCAAATGAAGCTTTGGAAATTGAGAAATTTAAAAGAAAAGAGAGAATAAAATTGAGTTTGCATACGATTATGGAAATCTAAATGCAAGTTATGTGAGTGAAAAGATAAATTTTTTGGATGATTATTTTCAAGAGATAATAAATCCAGATTTTGGAAAAGTTTGATTCTCCGTTTCAGCAATCAAGTCCACTCAAAACCTTATGTTCCAACCGTGGTTTTAGAAAAGATCATAATTGAGTTAGAAGAAGAAGTATGAGTCTTTTGAAAAAAGAAAAAGAAAAAATTTGGGAAATAATTGAGTCTTTGAAATCAAAGGTTCTGAGTCGTGTGAAAATGCATTTTGGATTCGGAAAATCAAGTGAAAATGATTGTCATGAAGTTTGAATAAGGTTGTGTACAATTGGAGAAATCAATCGTGAGTGATCCAGTGAATGGTTTCTAAATAAATTGTCACATAAGGTTTTCACAATTTCAACTGAATAAACCGTCTTGTGCTTCAAATAATGTTGAAAATAAAAACAAAAAGGATAAAAGACGTAAGAGAACATCATCCAAAAAAAATGACAAACAGTGAATACATGATGTATTACATGCTATAGAGATTTTGTTCATTTTTTCAGATTTAGGACACAGTAAGTAGTGTTAGGATAAGACTAAGTCATAGTGGTGTTATTTGGAAGAAAGAAAGGGTCGTCTAATACTTCTAATTGTGATTTGTCTTCTGTTAGTTTTTCAAATTGAACAATGATGTTATCGTTATTCTCGCAAGACTTGTTGTCATGTTATATCTCATCATGAAGGTCACTGTAGGTGCTTATGCTTGTATGACGATATGTGTGTTTCTTGTAATTCTAGATGTATTACTTCTTGTGATGAGATGATTTGTTTGTTTTTGATGATGTGAGTATTATAAATTCTCAAGTTATCAAGATGCCTTTTAGGAAAAAGCCTCGTGATTATTTGAATGTGCGTTCTAAGAATAATTTGAATAATATTTTGCCTAGAACTTTATTTAGGTGGTTTCCTAAAATGCAACCGTTAGCTGAACCCGTAGATAAATGGATTCTCAAAGTTAAGCGTCAAACAGATAAAACTTCTAAGACACCTAACTCACAAGGACCCATTTTTAAATGGGTACCCAAAGTTTGTTGAATATCTTTGGTGTTTTATTTATTGCAGATTGTCTAGATTTGTCTTTGGATCATTGATTCGGGATGTTCAAAGCATATGACGGGTAATCGTGCTCTTTTGACGAACTTTGTGGAAAAGTTTCTTGGAATGGTTCGCTTTGGCAATAATGATTTTGCGGTGATTGCTGGCTATGGAGATGTAGTTATTGGATCAATGACGATCAAGAAAGTTTACTATGTCGAAGGTTTAGGACATAACTTATTTAGCGATGGACAATTTTGTGACAAGGGACATGTTTTGTTCTAAACGAAGATGGAGTAGATTTGCTTACCGGTGATCGTTCGTCGAATTTGTATACTATTGCTCTTAACGAAATCGTATCAAATTCTTCGGCTTGTCTTCTAGCAAAGGCTTCTTCTTCGCAATCTTGGTTGTGGCATCAACGTCTTTCTCATTTGAATTTCGCCACAATCAATAACCTTGTGAAAAACAATCTTGTTCGAGGTCTTCCTAAGATGAAATTCGAAAAAGATCATTTGTGTTCCGCTTGTGAACAAGGGAAGATTCATCGAAAACATCACAAGTCCAAAACGGCTTTTGCTTCGAATAAGCCACTTTATCTTCTTCATATGGATTTGTGTGGTCCAATGCGCGTAGAAAGTATTAACGGAAAGCGATATGTGTTAGTTGTTGTCGATGATTATTCACGGTACACATGGGTATTCTTTCTTCATTCAAAAGATGAAGCTTCTGAAGTCATCATTTCATTCATTAAGAAAACCCAAGTGAATCTTCAACTTCAAGTTCAGCGTGTTCGAACTGATAATGGTACTGAGTTTAAAAACAAAACTCTTGCTAAGTTCTTTGATGAGGTCGGCATTTCTCAACAATTTTCTGCTGCAAGAACGCCACAGCAAAATGGTGTCGTGGAAAGGAGGAATCGAACCTTAGTCGAAGCTGCAAGAACTATGCTTACATTTGCAAACTTACCATTGTTTCTTTGGGCTGAAGCCATCGCAACAGCTTGCTTTACACAGAATCGTTCGATTATTCACAAACGTTTCGATAAAACTCCTTATGAGCTCATTAACAAGAGAAAACCAAACATCAAGTTCTTTCATGTGTTTGGTTGCAGATGTTATCTTCTCAATGATTATGATGATGTTGGAAAGCTCAAGGCAAAAGGGGATATTGGAGTGTTTGTTGGATATTCAAAAGAATCTGCTGCATTCAGAATTTACAATAAACGAACTCGAAAGATTCACGAGAGCGTGAATGTGAATTTTGATGAGATTTCAGAAATGGCTTCTAAACAATTCAGTTTAGAACCCGGTTTATCTAATTTAAACGAAACGGGAAAATCTTCAAATCCAACGGTTTCACAAGTTTCAGAAACTTCAAAGAAAGATTTAGAAGAGTTATTTCATGATTTTTACGATGAGTATTTTGATGCTTCAAAGATAACGAAATCTCCTACAACGAATATTGAAACTTCAAAGGAAGAAGTTTCTTCGTCCAAATAAGTTTTTCATAAGAGTTCGGAATCATTTCAAGATGAATCTTCTTCATCTTCATTGAATGCTGATGTTCAACAAAGTTTAGAAGAAGTTACAGTTCCTTCCTTAAATACTCAATCAATTTTAAATGAAAGTGTTCCTAATGTGAATGAAGCAAGTACGACACATAATGTGTTTAATGAACGATTAGAAGATGCTTATTTTGATGCAAGTACGACGTTCCATGATCCTTCCAATGTTCATACATTCTATCAACCTTACCCTCATGACAAAAAGTGGACTAAGGATCATCTACTTCATAAAATAATTAGTGATCCGAAGTCGAGTGTTCATACAAGAGGACAAATAGCAAATTCATGTCTGTTTACATGTTTGTTAAGTAGTATTGAGCCTGCTAACGTAGTTGAAGCTTTGAAAGATGCTGATTGGGTCAGTGCAATGTAAGAAGAACTCGATCAATTTGCAAGATTAAAAGTTTAGAGATTAGTTCCTCGACCCAAAGGAAAGACTATCATCAATACCAAATGGATTTTCAAGAATAAGAAAGATAAAAGTAGTTTGGTTATTCGAAACAAAGCAAGGCTTGTTGCTCAAATATATTATCAACAAGAAGGCATTGATTATGATGAGACATTTGTTCCGGTTGCTCGAATTGAGGCTATACGTTTATTTCTTGCATATGATGCTCATAAGCATTTCACGGTCTTTCAAATGGATGTAAAGACGGCATTTCTCAATGGAATTCTTAAAGAGGAAGTGTATGTTGGTCAACCTCCAGGTTTTGTCAGCAAATAGTATCCAGATCATGTGTATGCTCTCGACGAAGCTTTGTATGGTTTGAAACAAGCACCTCGGGCATGGTACAACGTTCTTTTAAAATTCTTGATCGACAACGGTTTCCAAAAAGGTTCAATTGATCCTACTCTTTTCATTAAAAAGAAGGGTAAACATATAATGCTAATTCAAATATATGTTGATGACATTATATTTGACTCAACGGATCCAAAATATTGCACGAAATTTTCAGATTTAATGGTAAAACGTTTTGAAATGAGTATGATAAGAGAAATGAAATTCTTTCTCGGGCTTCAAGTAAATTAATTTTCAAATAGGATTTTCATAAATCAATCTAAATACATTCTTGATATTTTGGAAAGATTTGAAATGGAAAATTGTGATACGATTCCCACTCCCATGGTTGAACAAGCTAAACTTAAACTTGATTTAGTTGGAAAACCAGTTGATCATACTGATTATCATATCATGATTGGATCGTTGATGTATCTTACTTCAAGTAGGCCAGATATAATGTTTGCAACATGTATGTGTGCTAGATATCAGGAAAACCCAAATGAACATCACGTGTCAGCCGTCAAAAGGATCTTTCGATATCTTAAAGGGACTATTAATTTAGGCCTTTGGTATCCAAAAGATTCCAGATTTGATCTAAGTGCCTATTCAGACGTAGACCATGCAGGATGTCACTTAGATCGAAAAAGTACATCTGGTAGTGTTCAATTTTTAGGTGACAAGTTAGTGTGTTGGTCGTCAAAGAAGCAGAACTGTGTGTCCATTTCTACAGCCGAATCTGAATATGTTGCTGTTTCTGGCTGTTGTGCTCAAGTATTGTGGATGCGCACTTAATTGACTGACTATGGCTTCTTCTACGACAAAGTACCGATTTACTGTGACTCACAAAGTGCGATTGCAATCTCGTGTAATTCGGTAAAGCACACTCGAACAAAACACATTGATGTGAGGTATCATTTTATCAAGGATCATGTTGAAAAAGGAACAATAGAGTTATATTTCGTTGGTACCGAATATCAACTTGCGGATTTATTCACGAAATCTCTGCCTGAAGCTCGATTTAAATTTTTAGTCGAGAAGTTGGGTATGATGAGCCGTGAAACATAAAATCTTTACCGCGAAATTTTTTTGTTAATAAATTTTAGAAAATACAAAAAGATTTTCTTTTATAAAATTTTAAAAAAACAAAAAGATTTTCCTTTATAAATTTTAGAAAATACAAAAAGATTTTCTTTTATAAAATTTTAGAAAATATAAAAAAAAGCTTTTCCTTTATAATTTTTTTAGAAAAGACAAAAAGACTTTCTTTTATACAGAAAATTTAGAAAAATACAAAAGGATTTTCTTTTAAATTAAAATTTGATAAAAAGTTCAAAAAGATTTTCTTTTATATAAAATTTGATAAAAAGTTCAAAAACATTTTCTTTTATAAATTTTAGAAAAGATAAAAACTTTTTCTTTTATAGCAATCTTATAGAAAATACAAAAAGAATTCTTGGTTTCTATAATGGCTTTCATACAGATTCAGTATGAAACCCGAACTTCATTTGATGGCTTCTGTACATGTCAGTACATAACCCGTTCTTTAAAAAAAAGAAAGTGTACGCATAAGTGCATTTATCTTTGAAAAAGAAGAGAATTCTTCTTTGACTTGAGTTATTGGCAAATATTTTTCAGAAATTTTATGTGGTTCTAACAAGATAAAATCAAGTTGTCAAAAAGTCAATGATCTCAAGTTGTTGAGATACAGTCGATTCAAACTTTTAAAATGTGATACTTTTAAGATAAAATCATTTTTTTAAAAGGTCTTCAAATCGATGTAATTTTTGTTTGAAAAGTGTCTAAAGAAATAAGGACTCATAAGTGCAAAGAGGAACTTCCTTATAATGGTTTTAACAAAGATATGGTATTTTACGAGGGGGAGTGTCCATATGTTTTTGTTGAAAAAGTTTTCAGAAAGTTAAGGAAATGGTAAATTATTTACATTTCATCTTAACATATCCGTATTTTTGTGTTTTTAGCTTTATGTTAAAAATGTTTCTCGGCATATGTTAAGGGGGAGTGTCTTTACAATAATTGAAGATCAAATTTTCTTCTTCATATGATGTTCGTGAGAATGATGAAAAACAGAAAGAGAGCTTTGTAAGGAGAAATAGAAAGAGAGAATTGAGAAATCGTATACTTGAAAAAATGAAAGTATATGTCATGTATTTCAAAAGCAAGAACAACACATAAAAATAAAAAGAGAAAAGTATGCAAGAAAAGAAACGCCACCGCATACGAAAACAGACATAGTGCTTGTTCTAAATTTTCTTGATCTTATCGAAATCTCATGATACGATCTCAGATTTTCATCATGGTTTTCACGGACATTATTTCTAAAGCAATTATCTTGGCGTATGATGATTGAGTTGCACGGTGTGATTTAGTTACTCTCAAATACTCCTATGATCTTCCAGAACCGAAATTAATCTACCCCGGGGTCTTCCTTCCATTTTAGGAAAGTTAGGTTGATGACATCAAATAATGTCTATTTTATAGCATCATTTATCCCATGTTATTAACCCATTTTGTATAGTTATTGCAAAGAATTGTTACTTAATCGTTTATATTTGAGAATTGCAGTAATTACAGAGTACTTGGTGAATATTAGCAAAAGGCGCGCATTTTGGAGCTTAAATGAAGACATTTTGAAGATTAATGATTCTGACTACCAATATGCCGTATCCATCAAGGAACATACGGCGTATCTGTGCCTGCACTCACCAAATACCACAAAGGAAACAAGCTCAATACGCCGTATCGAGAGAAGATTAATATGCCGTATTGAAGATATAGTATGTGAATATTCTGGAAGATATCAAACGTGGTCCCTACTCAAAGAAACTCTAATACATCGTATCCAATCCCTTGGATACGCCATATCGAACCGACTTCCAGACAGTATAAATAGAAAACTCAAAAATGAGTTTTAAGTGTGCTAAATCATATTCTCAATACCTAAACCACAAAAGTCAATTTTCAGAGTAGAAAAAGAGCAGAAGAGGTCGAGCAACGTTAAAAAAAATTTTAAATTAAAAAAATTTATAATTTATTATAATAAAAAAAATTATTTAAATATAAAATTAGCCATCAATCCATAGGAGACAAACGTGTAAGCAACGCTATCAATTCCATAAGAGACAACGTGTAATTCCATATACTTTAGTAATCGTTCAGTTTTTGGTATCATTCATTAACTCGATTAGTTTACCTTGGCTAAATAATTACTCTTGTATTTATTATGACGTTTAAAGGCTAATACCTTCGGGTATTAGCCATTATTATAAAGATTTGAATATTTGGTATTTGTTTATCTTGATTTCTTGATTTATCGTTAAGTGCTTGTTTGTGTTTATCAATTCATACTTGTTTACGCGCTTTTGTATGCGACCTATCATTCAACTGGATCTAGTGAAGCGGACCAAGCAGATCTAGAGTCTAAGATATCTCTCCATATAGTAATTTATACATTTAGAATAAAAGTTACATAAATATTGTCCTTCTAAGTCTGTGTCTAGGATACGCTTTAGGCTTAACTAGTTAATTGGATATTGCCAATAGTTTATTGATCGTGTTGACTAGCAGGTGACCTAGATAATTCAACAAGTAACGTTTTGATTCCATTGGATAGTTGGACAAGTGGACTACTAGTGTATAAATTGCCATTAAGCGGTAAGTGGGTAAAGTCTCTATGAGCTAGGGTTTAACAAGATCATCATTGCTTTAATCCCAAAGATAGATTATAATCAGCAAATAAGGATGCTTTCTGCGGATGCTTTAATTGTGACAGAATTAATGTGTCTAGGTCTTAGGAAGATGTAACGCCTAAGTCTGAGAATGATATGCCACATCGAGAGAAGAAATCATTGCACTAAATAAACAAACCAACGTTCTAATCGGATTAATAACGGTTAATACAGTTTTCTTATATAAGGTTTGACCGCTCTTTTAACTTTTGTTAATTAGCTTGCGTGGGTTAAAGTGCCTTGAATTGATTGTAGTCACCAACCAAACCGTGTCAGTCTTTCAGGCTGAAAATCCCCTTTTCCTGTTAGAATTATGATTTAGACTGACATAGGTTTAACATAGGTTTAGAATGGAGTATAATTAACGTAGATTAGATAACCAAGATATTAATTAAATTGATATATTTAACCTCGCTTCAAGTGTTCGACACCCTACTTACCACAAAACTACTACCGATCGGGCACACTGCCCGTTAAAGTGTTGTTTTTTGTTTAGTCGGCAAAATATAAATTTAAAACTTGAATCATAAAAATATACACCACACAACGACACATCAAGTTTTTGGCGCCGTTGCCAGGGAGTGAAAATTAATCTTGATTTTTATTTTGATATTTTAGTTTTTAACATTAGATTAGATCTAACCCTTAGGATTAGTATAATTTAGATTAGTGTATATATTCTTGTATATTCTGTATATTTTGTATATTTGTCTTTAATTGTTTGCTTGTATATATTTTTGTGTTTAATTGTTTGCGTATTTAATTGTTTTTCTTGAATACACTGTTCTGGTCGACAGTTGAATACGACGTATCCACTTCCACTAGATACGACGTATCCAGTTCTTTGTCCAATACAATGTATCCAATCTAACTAATTAATGCGGAGTATCCACTTCCATTGGATACGACATATCAATTGTCTGGAACAGAAACTGAAATAATTGATTTTCATGCAAAAAAATTTCTACCTTCCTTCGGAACAAATCCTACTGATTGTTTATCCCTTGTTTCAGGTAGTGCATGACAAGGAGTTCGACGAACGTGAGTTCCTAAACGTGAGTTCCGATCATCAAGAAGACACTTCAAGACTCTAAGTCTTGACGAATTGAGATCTCCAGATTTAAATCTACTTTCTGATAAAGAATACTCAAAGGAAGAAGAAGAGGAAGAAATAGCGGAAACAATGTAGCAATACATGAGCAAAACCCGAATAGACTATGGATCGGGAGTCGCTAGGCCTAAAATTGATAACAAAGATCAATTTGAACTAAAAGGACAATTTCTTAAGGAGCTTCGAGAAAACACATTTAGCGGTTCGGATAATGAGGATGCTAATGAACACATTGAAAAAGTTCTCCAAATAGTTTACTTATTCCATGTTCCTAACATCACTGTGGATCAACTAATGCTCCGAGTCTTCCCTATATCTTTAACTAGAGCCGCAACTCGTTGGCTAAGAAACGAACCAACTGGTTCGATCAAACTTGGGAAGATCTTAAAACTAAGTTTTTGAACAAATACTGCCCACCTGGTCGAACTGCAAAGAAAATGGAGGAAATCAACAACTTTCAGCAAGAGCCAGATGAAACCTTTTATCAAGCATGGGAGCGCTTTAAGGAACTCTTGATGAAGTGTCCTCAACACTATTTAACTGAGATTCAGGAGGTGATTTTGTTCTACAATGGGTTGGATGTTCCAACAGGATAGATTCTTGACTCAAGAGGTGTCGTTTCGACTAAAACTGCTGCAGATGCCAAAACAGCCATCCAAGAAATGGCTGAATACTCTCAAAAATAGCACAATGGAACATCTAGAAGAAGAAGTACCGAGACTTCTGACGGACTGGCTGCTATACAAGCACAACTGAACAATCTTGGAAGAGAGATTAAGAAAGTGAATGAAAAAGTTTATGCTGCTCAAGTTAGATGTGAGCAATGCAAAGGACCCCATTACACCAAGGATTGCCCACAGAAAGAAGAAGGGAAAACCCTAGAAGAAGCTTACTACACGCAATTTGGTGGACCTTTTCAAAGAGGGGGATATAGAGCAATTGCTCCAGGATACTATCAAAGGAACAACACCAATCCTTCGTTCCAGGAATGAAGACAATCTATGGAAGATACCTTGAGCAAATTCATGAGTAATCAGCAAAGAGACACAAAGAAAACTCTAACTTGATCAAAGAAATCCGAGCTTCGACAGATACTGCCATACGGAACCAAGAAGCATCGATCAAAACTTTAGAAATTCAAATCAGGCAAATGAGCAAGGTACTACAGGAGAGATGATTTGGAAGCCTACCAATCTCAACTGAAACAAAGCCGAGAGACCAAGTCAAGTCAATTTCAACCTCCATTAAAGCTGATTCAAACTCGATACGCCGTATTGGATCTAACCAATACGACGTATACCATTATACAAGGCAAGACAAACGACGGTTCCTTTTCCAAGTCGTTATAATCATTACTGTAAAGAAGAGGGAAACTATGGACCAAAATTCACGGAAGCTTGTGGAGCTTCACATATCAACAACGCCATACCCCGAAAGGAGAAAGACCCAGGAAGTTTCACTTTACCTTGCTTTATAATATTTTTTTTGACAACGCCCTAGTTGACTTAGGACTAGCGTTAGTTATGCCTTCCTCGACCTGACCTTAACTTAGATAGGCATTAGCTCACACTAGGTTGTAATACAGTTAGGTGTAGATTTAGGCAGATAGCACGGGCTAACACCATACTCTAAATCGCGAATTGCTGACAAAAACGCGATGCTAGTGGAAGAATTTGTCTAAGCGTGCTAGTAAGAATTGGTAAGTTTACTTTCCCTGTAGACTTTATAATTCTAGATATGCCCAAGGATATCAAAATGCCCTTGATCCTCGGAAGACCATTTTTGTCTACCGCCCGTGCTAAAATTGACGTTTACAAAAGAAAGATTACTTTAAGGGTAGGGGAAGAAAAAATTGTTTTTACAAGCGTAAAATCTGCTAGCAGTTTAATTAAGAGGGTCTACATGCTAAGCTTGAGAGAAAGAATGGAGCTTGATTTAGAAGCTAGGCTTATGGGAGAAACTTTGGTGATTGTTAGGAATATTGTAATAGATAGTTACTACTAGTAGGTATGTAGTTCTTACTGGTAGAGTAAAAGTTCCTGCTGGTAGGTATGTAGTTCCTACTGGTAAGGATAATGTTATAGTTAGTGCTGGCAGATCAAAAGTTATTCCTGCTGGTAGAACAATATTAGTCCTGGTAGTCTTATGCTTACTCCGAGTTGATAGTATAGTTAGTTAGTGATAAGGATATGCATGAGATATCCTAGGAAGTGATAATACTTATCTCTTTAGCGAGTCTTAGGTAACAGGTTGTTAGGGTTTCATGAGTATTTAAGAAACCTACGGTCATAAATGAAGGGAGACGATCGAAAAACACTTTTATTGTTAATAGAAAAGATCCATAGAGGATCATTGTTTGAGTAATTCTTCTTCTTTAACTCTGTTGTTTATATTCCGCGTAAACAATAGTTTAATTTGTTAGAGTCTCTCTTAGAGTTGCTTGTGATTACATAAGTACTCTACAACCTTAACAGGCTTGAAGATCTATCTAGGGCTGGACCTACAAGTGGTATCAGAGCCTGGTTAAAGAGCATCTGTTAAAGAAAGTTTACTATTCTCACTCATAAAACTTTACAATGACTTCACCAATTCCTTCACCAACATTCTCTATGCCATCACCATCATAAACATTCTCTTTCCCATCAACATCTGAACCTGTGTTCTCTGTGTCAACCTCTGAACCAGCATTTGAATCTCCAAACTCTCAAACCTCACAAAACACACAGTCTCAGCAGCAATTCCAACAATATCACACAACCACTGTCTCAAACAATAATGCAAAATTTCCTTACTTAAAGAAGGATGAATATGAGACGTGGGCCATGAAGATGGAGTACTGGATAATGAACAGTGATCACAACTTGTGGAACATTGTTCTAAATGGAAACAGCAGGAAAAAGACAGGAAGAGATCCAAAAGGAAATATTATGATACTTCCTCCTGTTTCTGTTGAGGAACACATTGCTGTTCAAAGAGAGACAAAAGCAAGAACAATATTGCTTCAGTCTCTTCCTGAGGATCACATGGCTGATTTTCATCATCTAGATGATGCAAGGGACATCTGGTTGGCTGTCAAAGCCAGGTTTGGAGGTAATGATGAGTCCAAGAAAATGCGGAAATCTATGCTGAAGCAGGAGTTTTCGGAATTTAGGGTATCTGAATCAGAGGGTCTGCATAAGGGCTATGACAGGTTTCAAAAGATATTGAGTCAACTTAATCAGATGCAAGCTAAGCCAGACAATGAAGATTGTAACATGAAGTTTCTCAGAGCACTTCCACCTTCTTGGTCACAGGTGGCCATCACTCTTAAAACAAAGGGTGGTCTTGATTATCTAAGCTTTGATGATCTGTACAACAAGCTTAGGACCCTTGAAATTGATGTGAAGGGTGGCTCAAGTTATGATTCAAGAGGTACTTCTGCTCCTACCCATTCAGCCTTTATTAGTGCTGCTAGCACTAATTCAAAGATGTCATATGCTGATTCACAAAATCAATCACCTTCAATCACTTTTACCACTGCTTCATCAAGTGCTGATACTTCTAGCAATGTGATTGAAAGTGTTCTCCATTCCTTTGTTGCTGAAAGTGATCCACAACAGCAGATCACTTATGAGGATTTTGATCAGATTGGAAAATTGGATTTGGAGGAATTAGACATCAAATGGCAAATGGCAATGCTTTCTGTTAGAATTAACAGATTTGAAAAGAAAGCTGGAAGAAAGATGAAGTTTAATAACAGGGATGCTGCTAGGTTTGACAAGAAGAAGGTCAAATGCTATAAGTGTTCAGAGTTGGGTCACTTTGCTAGGGAATGTACAGGGAAGCAGTTGGATTCTAAAGCAAGGTACTCTGCATTCAAACTTAAGGAGCTGGATAAGTCTGAAGAACCCAAGGCCTTGTTGTCTGTTGATTCAATGTTAAACTGGTCAGACCATGAAGGTGAAGATGAGGAAAAAGGTGCTGCACAAGTATATGGGATGATTGCTGGAGATGATGATGATGCTGCTGGTGATGCTTCTGGTGATGTTTCTGATGCTGCTGCTGAATTTGCTCTTATGGGTTTATCTTCTCAGGTACATACTTGCCCTTTTGGTTGTGAACATAAATATGCAGAACTTAAAAAGGATTTTGATAATTTAGAAGTTCAATATAAAGATTGTTATATCCAGGTTCAAGCATATAAAAATACATTACAAACCTTAGAACAACAGAAGGCATGGTACCAAAGCAATCAGCTAGCATTAGAAGAAAGAATTAGAATATTAACTGCTGATTTAGAAAACACTACAAACATGTTAAAATATACTGAAAAACTGAATGATCAGGTTAAACTTGAAAAAGTGAATGATCAGGTTAAACTTAAGGAGTCTAAGGCAATGTTTGACAAATGGAAGGAGTCTTCCAAAAACCTGGACAAACTGATCAATAGCTCCATGTCCTCTAGATCAAAATTTGGTTTAGGATTTGGAGAAACTTTTGGATCAGATGAGGTGTTTGATCCCTCTGCCCCTAGTATCTTTGACACCACACATGAGAATGTAGAAGGGAAACCTCTCTATGACAGGTTTGTCAAAGCTGTTGGAATGCATGTTGTTCCTTCACCTATAACATGAACATTCATGCCTCCTTCCAAGAATCCTGACCTTGATGATACACAGGTTACCTATGGTTCAAAGTCTAAAAATTATTTTGAAACTAACTCTGTATCTAATGACTTTGTCTCTTGTGATAACAGTGACAAGTCATCAGACTCAGAGACCACTGGCTTTGCATCCTGTGTTTTCAAGTGTCAAGTCTCAGCTCCAAGGACCAAATGAACACTTAGCATCTGCCTCTAGTTTAGTTGATTTCAGACCAGTGTCACAGACTGCTGACCAAAAAAACTAAGTTCCACCATTGCTGATCCTAGTTTTTTCTTTTAAGGAGAATGTAAAAACTCCCAGGAATAAATGTAATAAGAGTGGAATAAACTATAGGAGTCACTGTAAAAACAATTCTTTTGGTTCTAAGACATGCTTTGTTTGTGGTAGTAAATTTCATTTGATTAAAGATTGTGATTTTTATGAGCAAGAGTTGGAACTGTATAATAAACCTAAGTGGCATAATGTAACAAAGATTCCCTCATTTGTTCCTAGAGCAGCATATGTTCCTGCTGGTAGTAGGAATCCACCAGCATATGTTTCTGCTGGTAGTGCTTTTCTTGCTGGTATTAGGAATAGACCAACATCTGTTTCTGCTGGTAGGCCATTTTCTGCTGGTTGGAGAAATCATGCTGCTAGACCCATGACCAGCCAAACAAGCCATTATTTTCAACATTTTAGAAGGCCTGGCTGTTATAACCAACTATACATGGATAAGGGAATCACCATGTATACAATGACTATTCAAGATATACTTGGACAAAATCAACAGGCTTGAAGATCTATCTAGGGCTGGACCTACAATGACTATTCAAGATATACTTGGACAAAAATTTTAAAAGCTAAAAGTGAAGCTTTTAAAAAATTTGAAATCTTAAGTAAGAAAATTCAAAACCAATTAGGATGTTCAATTGTTGCTATTAGAATGGATCATGGTCGGGAATTTGATAACGAAGTACAATTTGGAGCTTTTTGTGATGCACAATCAAATGGGGTAGTAGAAAGAAAATACCGTACATTACAAGAAATATCTAGGACTACGTTAAATGAACAATCTATTCCTCAAAAGTTTTGGTGCAACGCCGTTGACACTTCTACCTATATTCTTAATAGAATATTAATCCGACCAATTATAGGAAAAACCCTTTATGAAATATATAGAGGTAGGAAACCCACTTTAGAATACTTCAAAGTGTTTGAAAGCAAGTGCTTCATTTTAAACACTAAAGATTATCTCACCAAGTTTGATCCACAGTCATACGAAGGTGTTTTTCTATGATATTTTCAAAATAGCAAAGCTTATATTATCTTGAATAAACACACCATAAAAGTCGAAGAATCACTCAACGTAACATTTGATGAAAGTCCTTCTCCTAACAAATTATCACCATTGGATGATGATGTTGGTGAAGAAGAAGCCATAGAAAGAAAAGTAAAAGTAAATAATAATGTAGAAAATAAGTCTATTAAAGTTGATGAGGTCGTTAACATTAAAGAGTCTAAAAGTCACCCATTAGAACAAGTCATAGGAAACCTAAATCAAAGAACATTAAGATCACAAGCCCAAAATAAAAGTAATTTTTTTTGTTTTATCTCAACCATAGAACCTAAGAGTGTCAATGAGGCCTTAGGAGATGAAAGTTGGGTTGTAGCTACGCAAGAGGAACTAAATCAATTTGGTGCAAATGATGTTTGAGATTTAGTGCCTCTACATAAGAATCAATTAATTATGGGAACTAAATGGGTATTTAGAAATAAGTTAGACGAAAATGGTATTCTGTCTAGAAATTAGGCTAGATTAGTGGCACAAGAATATAATCAACAAGAAGGTATAAATTACAATGAAACATACACTTCGGTAGCTAGATTGGAGTCAATATGAATACTTCTTGCTCTTGCTTGTGCAAATGATTTTAAATTATACCAAATGAATGTAAAAAGTGCTTTCCTAAATGGTTTTATAAGCGAAGAGGTTTACGTTGCTTAACCTCCGGGTTTTATTCATTTTGAAAAAACAAATTACATTTACAAGCTTAAAAAGGCTTTGTATGATCTTAAGCAAGTTCCTAAAGCTTGGTATGATAGACTAAAAGTATTTTGTCTAAAACACGAGTATTCTATGGGAGTGATCGATAACACACTTTTTACAAAGAAATCGAAAGCACATCTCATCATTGTTCAAATATATGTCGACGACATTATATTTGGATCAACGTGTCAAAAGTTGTGTGATGATTTTGCCAAAATCATGCACGATGAATTTGAAATGAGTATGATGGGGGAATTGAACTTCTTCTTGGGTCTTCAAATAAAACAAATGTAAGACTAGATACTTTTCAATCAATCCAAGTACATCAAGAAGATGTTAAAGAAGTTCGGACTGGAGGATTCTAAACCAACCAAGATGCCGATGTCGACGAAGATCAAGCTAGCCAAGGACGACAAAGCTGACTCCGTGGATAGCACTAAATATTGATGCATGATTGGTAGTTTACTTTATTTAACTACAAATAGGCCCGATATTATGTTTAGTGTTTGCTTATGTGCGTGTTTTTAAGAAAATCCTAAAACTAGCCACTTAGAAGCCATTAAGCGTATATTTAGATATATTAGAGGTAATACCCACTTAGGATTATGGTATCCGAAAGGAACCGGTATAGAAACTATAGTATACGCCGACTCTAACCACACAGGCGACCACGTCGACCGAAAAAGCACTAGTGGCGTTTGTACGCTCATGGGATGTTGTCTAACATATTGGTTTTCTAAGAAACAAACGCCCCTTGCTATCTCCACAACCGAATCCGAATACGTGTCCGCCGAAAAGGCATGTCAACAAGCACTATGGATGAAACAAACTCTCATCGACTATGACATACGACTCGACGACGTTCCGATAATGTGCGACAATAAAGGCGCCATCAACTTAAGTAAAAACCCCGTCCAACACTCTCGTACCAAACACATAGAAATACGTCATCACTTCCTTCGCGACAACGTCTAGACGGGCAACATTTCTATCGAGAAAGTTGCATCCGAAGATAATTTAGCCGACATTTTAACTAAGCCATTAAAACACAAACAATTTAATTATTTAAGATTAGGACTAGGAATGATGGAACATATTCCCGAAAATGTATTACCATCCTCCCAAAAATAATCATAAGCGAAAATCTAATGGAGAAATAATCATTATTCAAAAGATGTTTATTCTCATTATTTATTCCAAATACAAATTCCGAGAAATGAACATGAGATCGAGATTAGAGTTTAAATAGATTACGAAAATATCAACAAACTAACCATAGTTATTTTCCATATCTACATGTCGAACCACTTTTGGTTATTTCATGAAATTACGAAATCGATCACAAAGACGAAAAGAATAATCATCGAATTGCAACTCACACTTGTATTGACGATGTTTTTATTACGTCTAAATGTTTAAATGATTGTGTTATTAGCATTGTTCAAAATTTACATGCTATAAATTAGCATACTCATAGTAGGATCGATAACGTAGAATTTCCATCGGGAACTTCATGATAACTCTAACGTAATGCTCAAAACTTGGACGCCGACTCCGAAAATTTAAACGGAGACTCTTTATAACATATATAAGCCTCCCTAATTGCCAAAAAGATAACACCAACACCCAAATAGCGAGAAATAAATCCCTGCCTGTTTTTCAGTGCCTCGCGGATCGACAGATCCACGATCCCCGGATCCATAGGATCCATCTTTTATTACGGTGGATCCGTGTGTCAGACTGAGCGGGTATATGCCCAGTTCTTGAATAATTGGGACCACTTATTATTTTATCCAAACACACAAACGAACCAAAACCTAAAACCTACTCCAAGAACATTAATCAATCGTCAATTCCAAGGGAAAATCTCAGGGATCAACAAACACTAGTCAATAACTAACCTCAATTGTAAGTGATTTCATCTTAATTTCTTCTTAATTTTGAGTCTAGGGTTCTAATTTTTGCACAAAACCTAAATTTGGAGATTTCAAATTTTTTGATTTTTGCATAATTTAGACTAGGATACTATAATGTAAAAACTATTTTGCTTCCCGTAGATTGATAAGATTGCTTAAAGAGAATTAGTCATGAAAAATCAATTTCGCCAAAAACCCCAAATTCATTTTTTCGACAAAAGTTTCTCACAACTAGGAATTTTGCAAATGTTATTTGACTACATTGTTAATACAACGTAAAAAGTATTTTCATCATGAATTTTTTTCCTCTTGAATGAAATTCGAAGTACGTAATTGATATGTATTTTTGACACATTTAACTTGAGCGATATTGAAATTAGGAGTGTTTTGGGTTTGCTTATTATTTTATTTAAGTCAAGCAAACCGCGCTTCCACGTCGTTTGCATATAGGCACACACGTAGGCAATCAAACATTTTTTGTTTCATGATGTTGTGTCTTTTGATTCCTTTATAGGTGAAATCATGTCTCAATTGTTTCAAGCCAAACTTCAACAAACACTAAGTTACATACCAAAAATCTCAAATGAAAACTCTACTCCAAGAGATTTAGTTGAAACCCTTAGAAATCTAAAGTTTCATGGAATCCATGAGGGGCGTGTCATTCTTCCATCTTACTCTAAACAAGATCATATAAAACCATGTTTAATGACATAAATCTTTATCACGTGTATAACCTTGATGAACCCATTTGTCCTTGATTCATGTTAGAATTATACTCTTGTGTCAACCTCATTCGAAATGAGGATCATACCTTCTCCATTCAGTTTTGGTTTCAAGATATTAAACTCTTTTTTAAACTTGAAATCTTTGCCAATCTCATTGGCATTCCATATTATGGGCAATGTGCCTATTCAGAAGATTGTTCACTCGTGTCTCTTAGGAATGATCAAGAAACACAAGGACCCTATCACACTAGGATTCCAACACCAAGAGAGATCAACGCCTATCTCAAAACCACCCATAGAAAAATCAAATATCCAATAACTGATAAAATTCACAAACTTGAACTTCGTCCACGGCTAAGAAAATTAGAAGAAATCATTCGATAAAATGTGTTAAGTCTAGGAGAAAACCATGATTATCTCTCAGCTTCTACTTGTCACTTGCTCTACTGTATTCATTCACGACAACTTTATAACCTTGCTTATTTCATCGCAAAATGCATCTCTAACGTCAGAAATCAACCAAACACACCCTTGCCATATGGCATGTTTTTGACTTATGTCTTTCAACATCTCACATCTACTCATCCATAACTTCAAAATCCTAAATACCAACTATTTCCTCACGTTATGGCAGCCTTGGGAGAATATGACAATCACTTCTACAGTGACTGTGGCATACCAAGTGATGATGAAAGTGATGAATAAAATCATCAAAGACAAAATTGTTGTTTGTGTGACTTTTGTGTGTTTAAATTATGCTATTTGCTTGCACTTATGGTATTTTAACTATTTAAGATGTTAACTTAGGCTTGTTAAACTTTTATTTTATGCTATGTTGATGTTAGATGATTGCATTCGTTGTAGTTGGAATTTTGGCAGCTAAATTAAAGTTCTGGCCATTTTTGGGCCTTCCACGGATCGACGGATCCACCTAAACCTGGATCAGTCTTTGGTTTAGGTAGATCTGTCTAAGTGTCAGGCGCCAAAATTCAAATTTTATGATTTTTAAATTTTTTACTTTATCTTATAGCTATGCTATATGATCTTTAATGTGATTTTAAACCTTAAGATAAAACATAACTTTCATATAATCCAAGAACCTTTATGCAAAACACTTTACCATTTCACCTTATAATCATCATCCTCAACCTCATTTTACTTCACATTTATTCCAAATTTCACATTCACATACCACTAGTTCGCCACCATGACTAGTTCTTCTAAGACAAACTCACCCAACTACAAGAGAAAAACCGCAAGAATCCATATCAAATCTCCAACTTATGTAAACCTTTAATCCTCAAGTGATGAACATCACAATGAAAGAACACCATCTTCACCTCCAAGAAAGAAATATCTTTCACCGCCTCATGCACCCTCAAAATCAACTTCAAGTAGGAGCACCTATCAAACCATTTCATTCTCTCCCAGTGAATCACCAACACCAACTCATGTGGCTACGCCACATAAACTAAGATTTGTCATACCAATGAAGCTTGAACATCAAGAACTTCCACCACAACAAACACCACCTCATAACCTACATGTTTTAACCATAGATAATTGGCCACCAGATCCTTCAAATCCATCACCACCACCTCGCTTTTCGCATCCACCACCCGGATTTGAACATCCATCACCATCTCAACCTTTGTTTGTTAACATCAACAATAATGTACCTCAACAAGAAAACCTCCAATACTGCCACCAATTAGTAAAAACCAATGTCAACTACCAACCCTCACAACAAAATCATCTTGGATTTTGATAACATCCAAATAATTTACCACATCGCATTCACAATAGGTTTTAGCCAATGTCTGTTGAACAACTAGGCATGAAATCCTACATGTTATGAACGTGCTTAACTACCTGTTTTCTTCACATGAGACCACCACCCTTGGATCTTCATCACAACCCACCAATACTTCCCATCATTAAACACTTTTCATTGTTTTCACCACCACAACCCCCCCCTTAGATTATAATGTGAGATGAAACTTTTTATCCTAAGATTTTAATCTTAGTTATTTTTATTTTGCTAGCTTATTTTAAATTTTCTAGTTGTTAATTTTATGCTTATTTCTATGACTCATTTTTATGTTTCCTTTTTTATTTTTTTTTTTTTTTTTTTTTTTATATTTTTTTTTTTTTTTTTTTTGTTTTATTTTATTGTTTTTATTTTTTATTATTATTTAACAACATCTTGGATTTTGTACATCCAAATAATTTACCACACCTTCACAATATGTTTTGCCAATGTTGTAGCACAACTAGGCATGAAATCCACATGTTATGGAAACGTGTTAACTACATGTTTTCTTACATCCGACACCACCTTGGATCTTCATCCAACCCACCATACTTCCCACATTAAACACTTTGTTGTTTCACCACCACCTTAGATTATATGGGAGAGAACTTTTATCCTAAGATTTTAAATCTTAGTTATTTTTATTTTTCTAGCTTATTTTTAATTTTCTAGTTGTTATTTTTAGCTTATTCTTATGCTCATTTTTATGTTTCTTCCCTTATAATGAAATTAACATTATTTTTATTTATGTTATGATGATGGTGGTTGTTATGCTTATATATATGTGTGTGTTGTTGTCATATATATATATTTATTAGTCTACTAACTTTGTTTTGTAGCACGCCTCCATAGCTCGATTCCTTGGTGCCACAAACAAGGGGGAGCATACACCGAGGGAGAGCACTTGCAAAACGTCTTATTTTATACTATGCAATTGTCAAACATTTTTATTGCATTCGTCAAATACGTCTTGCAACCGCACCTCCACAATACTTTTTTGCTTTGAAAAAAAGGGGGAGAAAAGATGTAAACTCAACTACTAAAAATTTATTTTAGTACACTTTTAATTAATATGAGTTTATATTATGTCATCATCAAAAAGGGGAAGACTGTTAATACAAATGTTCGCGTAGAAACGATATTTATATTTAGTATAATGTCATACTACGAAAAAGTTTACATAAACAAGTTATTTAGTCGTAAGTTTACTTGCCGGCGTCAAATCTCTTAAGGTATGAATATGACATTATAAAGCGTAGTTAATGATGAAAGAAAATATTTTGTCTTGCATACTAATTTAATCATTTGCATAAACCTCTACTAATCAAATGATTTCAAATAAACACATGATTAATAATCAACTAGTTATATTAATCAATAAGACAAAATAGGATTAACCATAAATGAAAATAATCTTTTCATATCTTTTCAAATCTAGAAAATCTTTTCATTTTAATGTTAAGAAATATTTTATTCTAGAAGAATCTAATAAATCTGATTCTTAAGTATAATTAGAATATTTTGTAAAGATTTGTGGTTAACCACTAAACTACAGACTAACAGCTAATACCCACGGATCCACCTAAAGGAAGACGGATCCCGGGTACGGTGGATCCGTAGAGCTGGCAAATACTGGCATAATTTGAATTCGAAAATTGGCCTATAAATAGGAACCAAATGTTTTTATTTGCACAACCCTTTCTCAAGTTTTTTCTTGTATATTTTTTTTCATACATTCTTTGATCATTATACTTGTTATATAATTCATTACAAGTGATCCAATCATTCCACTCTTTAATGAAGAACACAAAGAAGATATTAAGCTTTACGTGTTATTAGTTTAGTAGAGTCATCACATTTGTGATATTTATCCACCTTCATCTATTTGTCTTGTGTTATCATAGTTGTATGATTGGTTAGTATTTTAGGCCTTAAAATACGTAGTATGTTAGATTGGTTCTATCTCGAAGTAGAACTCGGTATTTAGCTTAGTACCGAAAAAAGTGTAAGCGACGTGTACGGTTTTCTCCGCCTAAAGGGAGCTTGTTGACATAGTGAAGAAAACTCTCAAGTTGGGTACTCGGGGAGTGGAGTAGGGCGAAGAGGAGCTTCGTAGCCGAACCACTATAAATCATCACGTCTTTAGTTTGATCTTTCCTATCTCTACTTATTTACATATTTCATTTACTTATTTATTTATTGCATCGCTATCATATACATACATGTATATCTCTTGAATTCACATAAGAAGATTATATAAGTTTTAATTTTTTTTAAACGGTAAAAAAACTATTCAACCCCCTTCTAGTTTTCACACATTTTACAAGAACTAGACTTTCCTTCAAAAGTTTATTCAAACATTTAAATAAATGATAAATAATTCAAGTAAATTCGAATTTTGAATTTAGCCTTCTAGAAGCCTAATCTTGAAATATTATGGCAAGATTTGCAAGTAACCACAAAAAGACAAAAACTAGATGTCTGAAGTACGGACGATTCCCTTAAAGGTGGGACGACTCCCTTGTCGATAAGGGAACCGTTGCACCGTGGATGAGAGAGGTCAGGTTCTCTTGCCTTCACATAAAAGCTCATTTCTCATAATAAAAACCACTTTTTTCCATTATTTTTTCTACATTAAAAGGCAGTAACGTAAAGCATTGAAATTTAAACAAATTAGAAAGGAAAAAATCAATATACCTCTTGAATATGTAGGATAGAGCAGTCGACACTTCCTGAAAGAGCTTGGCCTTTGTCAAAGAAAAAGATGATTGAATATGCCAGCACTTCTAAGTTTCAATTAGGAAGATGATACATATCCATTCACCATGTTGTGTTCATTGTCAATAAGCCTCGTAACCTATTTTTTACCAAAGAAAAAAAAGCACTTCGTATTTTTTCTTATTACATAAAAGAAGACTTTATAATAACGCTAGATGTTTATTAGAAAAAGGCAAAGAAAGAACAATTCACACATGTACAGAGCTACAAACCGAGTACTCACATTTATATGCATGAAATAGTTTCAAATCAAATGCGCTATGGAACATAAATGGAGGAAATCAAGAGTTCAAAAGCTTTTTTATAAATCATAAAGCTTTAGTTTATCATCAAGATTGTAGCCATGTAAAAAGGATCATTCTGATTTTTAGGGACACATTTACATGGTGGAGGGGAAGTGCACCTTTATCTCATAAAGCATATCTACAAATCACAACATGGTAGTTAATTTCATAAGGATAGTTGCTTCTGAACCCTCGTTACAGGAACTAACAAAACCAAAATATATTACGAACCCTCTCTTTAACCTGAAACTATAACATAAAATAGAAAGTACCTTGTAAAAATGACACCTTATAAAACTTAGACGATTTTGCATAAATTTCATAGTAAAATTTCACTTTTGTTATTGACCTTAATGACCGGTTTTTTAATGCAATGATATCATCAGAACAACAAAACCAATACAACAAAAAAGCTTTATCCCAACTAAACAAGCGACAATGAGGCGAAGACAAACCAAGAAGAGGTCAGGAGGCAAAAAAGACACGAGCAACAAGTAGAGACAACATAAAACTGAAACGGAACAATTTTACCCAAAATCACATAAATTTCAATGATGCATTTTCTCAAACAGTTTGTGTGCATCAAATAATGCACCCGTACTCTAAAATGTATTACTCTTTGTGATATGGGTATAACAAAATCAAGAGAAAAACATAACATGTTGATAGAAAACCTCACAACACACCTATTCAATCCACAACATAACCCTAACAATAGTATTAGCCATCTTCTTAAGCATAAAAACCACAAGCATTAACACATATGCATCCAGATTGAATTTCACATTCAGATGCGGTTCATTTGTCTAAGCACCAGAAGCATACGTATATCTACTGATTTAATCTAAAAAACCCATCAAAACTTATACACTACATAATAGAAACATAAAATGTTAATAGAAAACTAACCAACAAATGTACACGGTATTAGTTCCACTATTGCACACACGTAATTCACTGTATATGAGATAGTTGAGTTGATACTTGATAACCTGAAAGTAAAAACTCGGTTCAATAGAACTACTTCAAACCAAATGACTTGCCTTACATAAATGCACCTCCTAAATGTAGTCATCTGTTTTCTTAAATTACTGGCCTTAAATTATGATTTTTTTTGGTTAAAAACTTAATATTGCTTCAGAAGATATTTCAAATATTAAGTACCCCATTCAAGCTAAAGCCGGTCCTAGAAACATACCAGCAGCAACAACATTGTCTTTCAAAAGTGAAATTAATCAATCGTTCTAGAAAGATTACTTTACGTAGCATTGGAGAAACTAACCTTCACAAATAAACCGAAACCAATCATCTTGCTTTGGAACCTGCAAAACATACAAACCTTAACCGATCTTAGATATAACTTTGAGGTTAAAACAACCACGAGAGACCAGAAAGCTTTAAGCTCCATATCAAAATTAAGTTAAAAAACAAACATATTAAGTAAGAAAGAACAAATTGAAATCTTACATTCTTACCATAAGACTTGAGAAAAACCTAGTTGAAAGATCGATTCGAGAAAAACAAACATTCTGAATTAAAAAAAAAAAAACAAAGACTTGGGAAAACCCCATAATCCTAATTTAAGAAAGGTATTAAAAGGGAAGAAGAAAAGATACCAGTTGAAAGATCGATTCGAGAAAAACCTACCGACACAGATTTGCAAAGATACCAGTTGAAAGATCGATTCGAGAAAAGATACCAGTCGAAATTTTAATCTTATGAAATTACAAAGGAATTAAAAAAATGACAGATTAATCTTATGAATGACAGTGATATAGAAGCATGCTGTATAATTTTGAATTTGAATTCTAGATAGAAGAGAAAGTAGAAGAAAAAAATGCTTGTATAATTTTTGCTTTCCAACAAATACCTTTTATCTAACCTTTTATCTAAAAATACCCGTATATAACCTTTTATCTAAAATAAAAATTAATCAAATTATGACATAATCAATTTTAAACCAAACACCTTAATTGAATGACACCTAAGCAAAATTACAAATTCATGATGTCATACAAAACTTTTTTTTAATAGAAAGTATAGATTTGTATACACGTTTTTAACACACATTTTTATACACGTTTTTATACACACATTTTTACACGTTTTTATACACATATTTTTATACACACATATTTATACAAGTTTTTATACACACATTTCTATACACGTTTTTCTACATGCTTTTATCCACGATTTTATACATACATTTTTATACATGTTTTTAAAGACAAATTTTTATGCACTTTTTTTAAAAACGTGGATAAAATTATGTGTAAAAACGTGTATAAAAGTATGTGTATAAAACGTGTATAAACTCGTGTGTATGAAACGTGTCTATAAAAATGTGTGTATAAAAACGTGTAAAAAATATGTTTATAAAAACGTGTATAAAAATGGGTGTATAAAAACGTGTATAAAATTGTGTGTATAAAAACGTAAAAAAATGTGTGTATAAAAACATGTATAAGTTTAAAAAATAAGTATAAAATAAATCAGTGTTGCAAAACAAGGTCTACAAGGCCGATTAATCGCCGATTACGCGCTACAAGGCCACCAACCTTGCCGATTATTGTAACAGGGTCAAACATATAGGTCAACGGCGATCAACGGTGGTCAACCGTGGTTAATCTTGCCGGAAACCTTCTAATCTTGCTGAAAGTATCTAAAACTCACCGTAAACTTGTTTTGATCACTTATAGTAACTGTTTAAATCTATTACAAGTTTTTTTTAGAAAAAAGTTTTGCCAATAATATCAAAACAGGCCGAAAATACATAAAACTTGTCAAAAATACCCAAATTTTGCCAGAAATGTCAATCCGATTAATCACCGATTAATCCCGCCTTGACCGATTACAAGCTACAATGTGGTCGACCGCCAGGCTAACGATTCACGATTTTTGCAACCTTGAAATAAATACGTGTATAAGGTAATAAAAAATAAGTAGAAAATATAAAGGAGTGACGACGCAATAATAAAATAAACGGTCGTTAAAAATGTAACTTGTAAACTTGTTAATTGTCCAACATTGCAACAAATAAAAAGATCGATATCTTAAATTGAGAAGAAAAAAAACTTGTACCTTTTTATGCGATTTGCCATCATCATCATCGTCGTCGTCGTCGTCATCTTCTTCTTCTTTAAGTTTATCTAATTTTTTTGAATTGATATTCAACTAAACAGATATAATATATAAATTACAATTCCAACACATTTCAACTCTTTGAGTTACAATTCATTCAACTTATAATTCCTTTGACATATTGCAATTTTTTTCAAAACATATTGCGAATCAAACGACCCTTAAAAATGATAGAGAAGGCATCACAATCTTTTTTGACAAGGCAAAGGAAAGTGAGAAAGATAACGTGGCGCGTAACAAGTCAAATCACATGAACATGATTCAAGAAAAAAAAGTTTAAGCTATGTTTAGAGCCTTCGGTACAGCTGCGCCATGACACTAGCTCACCCCACGTCGCCACCCACCGTACCGCCTGTCGTGTCATACCCCTTGGCGCCGTACGCACCAGCCAACGCCAAGACGATTTTTATGTGTGTGTATTTAGTGAGATATTTATGGACCTATGACACCACTTTTGACCATGACATCGATTTTGTACGAAAGAAGGGTGTTTTGGTGTCATGTGATGACACCGAATGTAATAAGAAGGAATAAGTAAAAGGGTGTAACATGTCAAAATAGGAGTAATAGCTAACCATCAAAAACCATAAGCAACCCCAGTTTTAATTTTGAAGCAAACACACACACACACACACACAGCGAGATCTAAAATCTACTTAATGATCATGCTTGTCATCTGATATGATATGATATAATCTGATCTGATGATAAAAGAATATTAGTATATAAACCCTAATTAATTATCAGATAATTAATCCAATGGAGTCATCTCAAGATATTAGAGATAAATCAAATGCTCCTCTTCCTTCTGTTGCTAATTTCTGGAGAGGTATTATAATAATAATTCGTCTTATCATCATCATCATCATTAGTATAAATAAATTCTAAGGCTGCTGCTTAAGTTTTTTTTTTTTTTTTTGTTTAGTTTCGCGTAAGAATTGATAACTTTAGGGTGCAATATTTGTAGAAATTAGTTGCGTAAGAATAGTGTTCAGAACCTAAAATGTGTGAGGTCTCAAGTTCAATTCATGCTATAGGTGCAAACAAGTGCTTTACCTGGTTTGGGTCTGTTGGATTAGACGGCCGGAAACCATGGTTAGCGAAAAAAAAAAAAAGAATATTGTTGAAACTTCTAAAAATCTGTTTTTAGATGCTATTGCGTTCTCCATTTTAGGAAAGTGGAAGTGGAAGTGTTGACAAGTACAAATCATGGTTTTTGAAGTCTAAGCTAGAGCTGTATGTGTCACGGGGTTGAAGTATTAGTTTTATAACACGCTGTTACCATTTTGGCGCCGGCTTTGTTTTTAACGTTGTGGCTCAGCGTTGTGTTATGTGTGTGGTTTAGTCGGTCTAGTACGAGTGCGGGTAAATTGTGATTTTGGTGTTATGCTGGTGCGACACCTACTTTTAATAACATAGGTGAAAAGTGGGTTTCCAGTAAAACTCGATTTGAACATGTTTTCAGTTTTTCTAGTTTTGTATGAAAGTTTTCTGGAAAAGAGGTTTGTTTTTCTACAACTAACGCACTTCAAAATTTTAAATTCTGTTAATGGTTGTTTACAGAGTTCGATTTGGAGAAGGAAAGGAGCATATTAGATGAACAAGGACTTAGAATTGCTGAAAATCAGGAAAACAGCCAAAAGAACCGCCGCAAACTTGCTGAGAGCACCAGAGGTACTCTATTATAGCTCATGTTTTGTATTGAACGTATTTGTGAATACCTGTTGGTTTGTATTCACATATATTCACTCCTTTTTGTGACAGATTTCAAGAAGGCTCCAGCAGAAGAAAAGCCGAACCTGTTTAACTCATTACTTAGGGGTTATCAAGAGGAAGTTGACAATCTTACCAAGAGGGCCAAGTTTGGAGAAAATGCATTTCTTAATATATACCAAAAACTTTACGAAGCTCCAGATCCTTACCCTGTTGTTGCCTCAGTTGCTGTAAGTACAATCATATAGTATTCAAGTTTAATATCGACTAGACTTATATGTAATTGGAAGTGACCAAACATAGCATTTGCTGCAATAGATCAACTTATTTGATAGTGATCGTGTGTTTTAGAAATGTTAAAAATTTGTAGTCAGTGCTGGTAATTAATGGTCCCACATTGTCTTTGGAATACTCTTCTTTATTTTGGAATGGCATTAGATTTCACGTCCCTAGAAATTAGCCTTTTTGGGAATATCAGGGTTTCTTTTGTTGTGGAATCTCCTCAAAATTGGCGGTCCGCTTTAGATTGGTCGTCACTCTGGTGTGATGTCAAGTAGGATTGAGAGTTACCAGGAGGGGGTCTCATAGGTGTCTGTAAAAAATTTAAAACATAACAAACTAGGATGGCTATGCAAGTGAAGTTTGGCCTAGGGGTACGGGTTTATGACGAGTATGTGTAAGAACATAACTTAATTACTATACTGTAAGACGAGTTTGTTTCATCGCTTATCATAACATTTTCCTTTTAGTAGTCTGATCAAAGATAAAGCAACTAAGCTAGGCTTTCTTAGCATGTAAAATTGTATAGATCAAGTTGTTAAAGAGTCTACATGTTAGTCTGTGACTAATGATTTTCTTATTATGAAATAAGTCAGTACTCAGTACAATAGATCAAGTTAGTTCTTGCTGGCAACATATCCTGTGAAAACGTAATCTAAATAAGCTGTATCAGATACAGGATAGGATAAGGTGGAGCAAATAGGGGGTTATTGATTACTTTTTAAAGCTCAATTTGTTAGCTAGCAAAGGTCCAGAAACTCTTATGCAGAAGTTGCTTAATACTTTGTTTGTGGCTCTTAGATTTGGCTATCAACCCCACATTATTTTTCTTTAAGCAATATATGGCCAAAGTAAGAAATAAAATGGTTATATTGGACAGCCATGTTATGACCAACCCAAACCACACCTGAAGCTTTACATTTATTAAAAACCAGACGCACAACTATATTAATATCTAAGGAACAAGGATCTTTGATAAGCTTTTCTGTCAAGTGAAACCTGTGTTAGTGACAAAGAAATCCAGCATTTTTTTTTTCAAAACTAGGTTTTTTGTTTGATATTAAATATTAATTATATCTATCTTGTCCATACAGGAAAAAGATTTGAAGATAGCTGACTTAGAGTCAGAAAACAGGAAGATGAAGGTCGAACTTGAGGAATTTAGAACAGAAGCTACTCATCTTAAAAATCAACAAGCAACAATACGGCGACTAGAGGAGCGCACCCGCCAACTGGAGCAACAGGTTAGCACTTTCAGACTGTCATCTAATATCTTCCTTGTGATACTTTCTCGTGAACTATTTTCGGCTTGGTATCTGTTTGAAGAGACATTAGGCCACCTCTCTTTTTATTCTCCCCTCTGTTGTACATTACCTCCCTTTTATTTTCCGCATTATATTTTCTTAGTGTCAGTTAGATTGCTTTAGCTTGTAGCTTTACCATGTGTTCAATTGGTTAAAGTGCACAATATATCTATAATCTATTAACTTTTTACTGGGATCAGATTTACTGAAGTTGACAATGTTGTCGGGTTAAATTTGCTGCCTAACTTATATGTTCCTTTAAAAAATATTAGATGGAGGAAAAAGTAAAAGAGATTGTGGAGATGAAGCAACGCAGTTTGGCGGAAGAAAATCAGAAAACACTGGAGGTTTTAAAAGAAAGGTAAATTTTACGATCATGTTTTTTCTGATATATAGTAGCGTTGCTACTTGCTACTGTGATTATATATGTACGTGGATGCCACTGGCCAACAATATATAAAACTTCTCTATAGGCCACCATAGTATGTTTATGGCTTTTATACCACTTTTATCAAAAAGATATTTCCAGGAAGAAATGCATTAAATAATGATAAAACAACAAAATAACATGTTGACACCTCATCCTGAAGTAATTTTGATCTTCAAAAATTTGCCAGGGCATCTTCGTCATCCTATATGTTTTGCTATAATTTGTATAATGAAAACTAGATGTATTCTTGGGTGGCCTAAAAAAATAGTTTTAATATATGGGTGTCGTCCGAATACAGTATCCCATTGTTTTATTGTTGATAATTAGTTCTTGTTGATGCAGGGAGCAGCTATTGCAGGATCAACTGAGACAGGCACAGGACAGTGTTTCTAATATGCAGAAATTACATGAACTTGCACAAAGCAAATTGTTCGAGTACCGTGCCCAATCAGGTCATACCTCGATTTGCATTTAGAGTTATCATTAGCAATTTTCAAGAACACGTTTTTTTGCCTTGTCTATCCTGATTGAAAGTTACAAGCATTCATAGGCCATATTATACCCAAATGGACAGGTTGGGTAACGAGTTTAAAGTAGCTTGGTTGTGCCAACCTGTAAACACTTAAGTTTTATATATACTGGAATTTTATCAATACTTAAAGTTTAATAAATTGGAGAAGTTTCTTATAACAGATCTAATCTTATTTCTTCTGTTAAAGCGATTTAGAATGTTTTATGCATTTGAATACACCACGATATGATGTTTGATCTGTTGTCTTAACTCGTTTGACCCCGTAGAGATAAAGTCATAAAACACAACTCAAATTGCCACATGTACATATAACATGACTTGTACTTATGCATTGCAGAGGAAGATACAGCAGCAAAGCAGACAGAGGTAAATCTATTGATGGATGAAGTTGAAAGGGCTCAAACTCGATTGCTGAGTCTAGAGAGGGAGAAGGTGAGCCATGTGGCCTGTATGCTATAACAATAAATTGTGTTTGTATCTGAAGTCCTGGAACTTCTAATGTTTTTAACGTATATGGTTCTCCTTTATATAATACTTTTTTCTGTTCTACAGAAGTTCCTTATATGGGTTTTAGTTTGAGAAGGTGAGCCATGTAGCCTGTATTCTATAACAATAAATTGTGTTTGTATCTGAAGTCCTGGAACTTCTAATGTTTTTTACGTATATGGTTCTCCTTTATATAGTACTTTTTCTGTTATACAGAAGTTCCTTATATGGGTTTTAGTTTGAGATTTTTATTTTACACAGCAAGTCTTTGTGCTCATGTTATACTGATTGTTCAAGTATGTTCAAGTGTTCTTGTTTTTCCAATTTGTTTACAGTTTTACACTTAATTAGATAGGCTTGTTTGACTGTGATGGAGTTTGTCCATGCTTCTCTGATTGTTCAAATATAATATTTTTTACATACTCTGCAGGGAGTTCTTCGCTCACAACTTCAAACAGCAAATGAAGACAATGATACCAAAAGAAGGTAACCTATAGTTATCTGATCTCTATACCAGTTTTATGTTCAAGAAAATACTCTTCTTTTCATATTGATTCTATTCTAATTGTAATGCCCAAAACCTGCACAAGTTGTAAATGTATTGGGATGGCAAAATACGAAACCGAATAGGTGATGACAATAAATGTTTGTAATTATTCTTTGGTCCAGTTAATATTGGGTAAACTATTTACTTTCGAAAACATCCTCCATGAAACAAATTTAAACATTTGTACCATTAAAACATTGATCAGTGTGCTTATGCTGCTCGTCTTGTGAACTTGAACTATAATACCATAATAACCGTAACATCCAGTAAGTTTGTAGTAAATACAGAAGAACACAACTTTGTAAATATGATAAATATCGACAAAAACACACACCTTGAAGAGTGAGTGAAATTGTAGATAGAGAATAACAGAGGATTATGTAAGTATACAGAAACTTTAGACTTTCTCCTGTTGAGCAAACAATACAAGAAATTCTTGCCAAGACTACTGATGGAATTTTATCAGAAGTAATGAAAATAAGAACTTTCATTGTTTTCCAAATGTAAGATATCATTGCATCAGATGACGATGATGCAATCTCCTGCTTATATATATTCTGATGGATTCTATTGATGAATTATTTCTTGACTGTCAGTTAGTTAGCGACTCGTCTGCTGCTTTTAGGTTCACATTTGCAACCCTTATTTTGAGACATTATGCTTCTACTTTATTGGGCCTGGGTTTTATCTGATTTTGCTTGTCTTTTATATAATTCTTTTCTTTTATTTGATTTTTAGTGATGATGCTGATTCAAATAGCATCTTTGAGAATTCTTTAAGTGCCAAGGAAAAGATCATTTCAGAATTGAATACTGAACTTCACAGCATTGAAACCACCTTATCTAATGAACGAGAACAACATATCAACGAAATCAAGAAGTTGAACGCAATGCTTAATGAAAAGGTAAGAAATATGAATTCCAGATTCAAAAGTTTTATGGAATTACTGTGTTTCTAGTTAAATGCTTTTGATATCTGTACCCTCAGTTAGCAATTTTACGTGTCTTCTCATTCATTTGGAGTTCGGTATATTTTTGTAATTACATCTGACTTATTAGTGTTCTCCTTAAATTTTGAGACTCATCAGATGTTCAAGTAGCAAGTTTCCTGCCTTCGTAAACGATATTGATGCATGTGCTATCTTTTCATGTGTTTATCTCTGTATACTCCATCAAAGCTTATGTGATTCTCACCCACCATTGTTTTTCAATTTGATCAACAGGAACTTGCCCTTCAGGATATCAAGAAAGAGCTCCTAGAAAGGCCAACAGAAAAATTAGTGGATGATCTGCGCAAGAAAGTTAAAATTTTGCAGGTCATTTCTCTACTCTGACTAATTAATGATTTCAATCTTCAAATTTTCAGTATCATGGCTTGTTTATGGATACCTAATTCGTTTGTGCACTTTGGTCTTTGGTCCGTTGTGACTAACATGGGTAGAAGTACAAGAAGTTGCATAATATCTCTCATATTGTCTCATTGTTCATATTTTGTTTATAGGCAGTGGGTTATAACTCAATTGAGGCTGAAGATTGGGAGGTTGCTACTAGTGGGGAGGAGATGAGCAAACTTGAGTCTCTACTTCTTGATAAGAACCGCAAAATGGAACATCAACTCACACAGTTAAAGGTGAAGTTATTATTCAACTTTTCTCTCTTGAATGTTCTCTTAGTTTATTTCTGTCTCAATTTTTTTTTACTTCCGGTTGATTTGTCTTCTGCTTTATAGGTCCAACTCTCCGAAAAGACTTCTTTGGCAGAAACATCTGAAAACAGGATCTCAGAGCTTACGTCAAAGATTAACGAGCAACAAAAACTTATACAGAAGTTAGAAGATGATATATCAAAGGTTTAAATCGTCGGTTATGTTAATATCTTATCAAGCACATATTCTTAAACTAATGTACAATAATGGAAGGGCATTTAGACCACTATATTATGCAAATTCATGATGGTATTGTTATTCCTTTGTAGATTCTTTACTGATTTTTACTTTGATGCAGGGTTACAGCTCCAAAGATCGCAAAGGAAATATGTTTGAGGATTGGGATCTTTCAGAGTCTGGTGCAAAGGGTATATCGGAGGTATGTTTACTCTTTCTGTTCTTATTACAGTTTGTGAATGTTAAAAGTTAGAAAATAAGAAAAAAGTGGAACATGTGGACCAATTTAAAGCTTCACTTTGGAAATATGTTCACTTGATTATGAACAGTGTTTTTTCCTTCAGAGAGTATCTTGTTGGTTTCTGTTACATTAATGTTTCTTTTAGCAACAAAGATCATTTTCTGGTTTATGACATCTATTAAAGATAGTTATATTATGATCTTTTATTGAAACAACTTTGCATTTGATCTTCATGGTACAGAATACAGATCATAAACATGTTTCGTCTGACCAAGATCAAAACTCGATGCTCAAGGTGATATGCAATCAAAGAGACCGGTTTCGGGCACGCTTGCGTGAGACTGAAGAGGTATGTTTTATTCACCTGAGACATTTTGTGGGGGGTCTTTAGACCGAGTTATTGAAACAGCCTCTGCTCCTTGCAAAAGCAGATTCCAGTCTGCTTCATGAAAGTGCGATTTGAATATTTATAAACACAAGCACTTCGTTCTCCATCCAAACACTTGAAAATGCTCAGATATTGTATGAAAACACGATATGCGGTTTTAAAACACACTCCCTTTGTTCGAAAAACTTCAACATACATATAAATAGTTAGTGTCTGGGCTTTGATTATAAATTGTGTCAACGATATCGATTATGTTGCTAGCTGTATGAAATGGTTTGGGATATTTTATTATTGACGTAGCATTACAAATTTCTAATATTTATACACTAATGTTGTTCTTTGGATGAAAGATTCTGGTGGTTTTATGCATTAATAATAGCATTTATGTTAAAAATTGAATGAACCATCTTTCCCCAATATATCAGTTAATAATCACAGTTTGTTTTCGAGTGGTTTAGTCCCTAGAGATATTCTTTTCGAAACATATATAAATTGGTTGTTATTTGTAGAAATAGTCAACCACATTTTGTTATCTGAAAGACAATATGCTTTAGGGGCTTGACTAAACATGGAAAAGCTGGTTGGTTTATTCAACTTAGAACCTTAAAAATACACCATGGGACACCTTTAACCCTTTAGACTGATTTTTCTTATATATTGACCTGTCCATGAGTACCTGGGTCAAAATTGGCACCTCAATTATTTTCTTTTCGGTTGGGCACTTGGGCCAGTATGGTCTTATATCAGTACCTGACTTTTGGTGATCCTGTGATTGTGTTAGGAAATAAGGCAGTTAAAGGAGAGGATCGGAGTGCTGACAACTGAATTAGAGAAGACAAAAGCTGATAATGTCAAGCTTTATGGAAAGATCCGCTATGTTCAAGATTATAATTTAGAGAAAGTAGTCTCTAGAGGATCAAGGAAGGTCTCTTAATCATCTGTCGTGAATTTTTTATAGTTACGATGGCTGAGATTTCTTCTACCTCAAACATCTATCTCTTTTGCAGCAATCAGTTGAAGATCTTGAAAGTGGTTTCAGCTCAGATGTGGAATCCAAGTATAAAAAGATATACGAGGATGATATAAATCCTTTTGCAGCTTTCTCTAAAAAGGTTCCTGAAAATCGCCCATTTAGAATGGTTTTAGAATAATCTTGCAACTTGATAGTTTTTTGTTTATGCATTTTCATTTTTTATCAATATACAATTTTCAATTTAAACAGGAAAAGGATCAAAGGTACAAGGAGCTTGGTTTACGGGACAAAATTACACTTACCAGTGGGCGTTTTCTTTTGGGCAACAAGTAAGCACCTATTGGCCTTGATTTTAAACATCTTGCATTTTGTAATCGATAGTGATGGAAATAAAAAGTTTACCGGATGAAAAATTGCTTATGCAATTAATAATGGGTAGATGACTACTGTTGGCCTTCTGGAGGCCAATTATCAAAATTGGCTAATACACAAAAAAGATTCTCTTGGTCATCTTATTATTTAAATAATCACAATCTGCCCAACGCTCAAACATCTTGATTATTTGGTTTCACTACTTCAACATAATTAAGTATATCCAATACTATCGTACAACTGATTTTTCTCCATCATATAATCATACCCATTGGGCTCTTACATAAATGATGTAAAAGAAAGGACAATTTTGAAAACTATTCTGTAAAGGCTTCGTGTAATGACAATTGACAGAACAGTTATGGTCATTGGAAATTTGGAATATTATTCATAGTGGATGGAGTATTCCAATTCGTAATCAAGAAGATTCTCGATACATGTTTCTTTTTTTGCACTGGCTTGCAGTTACATGAATTACTTTTGAAACTACTACAACTATGAATTCTGAATGATTCTCGAGATTATTATACTAACAAAATTATTCTGGATTGTAAGTTATATTATTCTCGCTAATTTAAAATAAGTGGCTCAAAATAAGATGCGCTTCTTTGGGTTAAGAGAACAACTGAACACTGCGGTTTCTTGATTGTTAGTTTTCAAACTGGAATGTTTATTGTTATTTTATTGATTGGCTGTGATAACCAAGTTTTTTTCTTTTTAGATATGCACGGACCTTTGCATTCTTTTACACGATTGGGTTGCATATTCTAGTATTTAGCTGTCTCTACAGGATGTCGGCTTTAAGCAACCTCAGGTAATAAACATGTCAAATTTCTTGTGTTTTTTTAGGTATGTCAATATCGCCCTTAACATTATGCGTAACCGGGTCGATTTGGGTTATGCTTCTATCTCACACGTGTTAAATACTAAAAGCAGCTCATATTTATTATATATTTTTATAATGAATGACTAGATTGTATGCAGGTGTACTCTACTCGATGTGACTTGTACTAATAAAATATACTAGGTTTTAACCCAATCCCATATTGACATGTTTTCGAACCCACAATATTGACCCATTTTATATAACTTTCTTAACATAGAGAATAACATAACTAACCTTATATACATTTTTCAGCCACGGACCCGAAGAGTTTCTTGGCAACGAGAAAATCGTAAATCTTCCCCATGCATTGTAGGTCCTTCCGTGCCAAAGATTGCATCAGAGATGTAAGCATTTTGATATTATACAAAGAAACCGTTACTATGTACAGACTAAATTACCCCATCCTATTCTGTCTTGCTGAGGGTGGTGATACTAGAATGTATACATTGTGGTATTTTACCTGACTTTACCGCATAACTTTGTTGGTTTAGTTATAGAATATTTTGCTATGGCGCCCCTGTTCTGTTTATGGTTATGTTGGACTAAATATATGACACTCGTTGACAATGCCACAAGACCTATGTTTTAATTAGATTATACAAGAGAATGACACAAAAATATAAATTTCATGGAATTACACACATGTGTTGGCTTTGGTGAGCCGTCTAATTCAAAGACAAGTCATTCAGAATAATCTAAACAAATATATTAAATGGCCATTAGATGCGTATAAAAGTAGCATAAAAGTAGCATATGAAAAATCATTGAAAGCTTCTTTAGTTATTGAAAATTAGTACAAGAAATAAGATACATGGATGTCATTTATTTAAGCTTGGATATAAAATTATTTTAGATTAGAGATAATGTATGTAGAGACCATTGAAGTTTTCTGACATTTTACATATGGTCACTTATCTATTTAAATTAATTTGTATGCCATTTAACTGTGTTTGTTTTCGTTTATACAAATTTTGTTCAAGTTTATGTTTGAAAATTGTAACGCATAATTAAAGAACCAGCCTCTAACTTATCAAAGCAATACGAATGACAAGTTTAGTGTAAAGTAGCAATTATGCTTTTTAGTTTGATTTAAGTGACTATATTTTATCAAAAGTAATTTAGGAGAATTAAGATAAAAAATAATTTAGTAGAATAAAAGTAAAAACTTGTGCCTGTTTTTTTTTTTCGTTTTTTTTAATATGTTAGTGTACTTTTCAGTGTCATTAAATTTCCAATATGTATTAATCTAATAGTAATAACGCAATATGTATTAATCTCATAGTAATACAGGGGCGGACCCATAACATTAAGTCATCAGGTGCATAAATTTTTTAGTACGAATATAAAAGAAAAAATGGACTAAAATGTACGATTTTATTAAAAAAAGACTAAAATGTACGATTTCATTAAAACTAAAATTTTAACATATTTGACTAATTAAATAAAACAAGTATTTATGTAACACATAATTTTGGGACCGGGTTCATTTTGAAGAAATCGAGATTTTTAGCAAATATGTACACTACGCGACAAAATTCCATCGGGTTCCCGTGCACCCCCTAGCTCCACCCCTGGTAATAACGCAATCAAAATGAACTATTGAATTTACAAAAACATCCACAATAGTTTATGTTTACATGAATAATTTCTATATAATCTCAATCTCTAATTGAAAATTCAGCTTTATTTAAATTATTACTAAATAATTATACTAACTTACCCATTATTGAAGACCTTACAGTTATTTGATGAAATTTACTCATTAAAGACCTTCATCAAACCACCAAACTAAATCAAAATTACAAACTCACAACTTAATTACTAAAATAAACAAAACCCCTAAATTATCACATAAATCAATAAATCATAAATTTATATTCCTTGAATTCATTAACCTGAATATATACCTTGTATTAATCAGATTAAGCATGTTGATTTTAGGTTTTCTTTAATCACAATAGGGTTTATTTGCTTTTTTGGTATTGTAGGCTTTTTTTTGTAAAGAGGAGGTATTTTTTGTTTTTTTGTTTTTTACCCCTGCAGTTTTATTAAAACAACCTCGCCTTTTAAAAGTTTTGTTCTTTATATTTTTGACACATATATGTTTTACTTATATTTTTCCAATAAACGAATGTAAATAAAGATTTGACCGAATAATATGGAAATATTCATGGTTTGTTTAACTAATCGTATTAAAAAATAATAATGATAATAATTTAAATATTACGAGTACTTAATTAGGGAAGTTCCAAAAATTTCAAGGATATTAGTTATGTACATGTGTATTTCATGGATTTTTATATATTTCATTGAATTACTTTTTTCTAAATACATTAATTCAGTTATTACTTGATAAGAGAAGTTCCAAAACTCCAAGTTTCAAAAATCTCATGTTAAAAAGCGTTTTGTTTATTATATAAAAGATTTGTCATGTATTTTAGAGTTGTAAGTTGATATTAAACAATTATTTGGATATATATGACATATTTAAGGTTTATGAAGGATATATATGCAATTTTGGAGCTTTACGGAGGATATATATGCAATTATAAGTTTAAGTTGGATATATATGCAATTTTTGACAAGTTGGATATATAAGCAATTTTAAGCTCTTGGAGGGATATATGCAATTCCGCCTTTTATCCATTACATTTCAAGTCATAAAAAATCGGGTTGTAACCCTTGATTATACTTCAGTATTCTTTCTATCGGTTGTTGTTCTTTCAATGTATCTCGACAATTAGGTTGTAAGATTATCAAAAGGGTTGTATCTTAGCGGTAGATTGTGGGAGATGCTTTTCAACCAAGAGTTTATGAGTTCAGGTCTTGTTAGTGAAAAATGTGGCATATAGTAAGATTCTAACATGTTTATTTCAAAGAAGTCAATTACACTATTCTTTAACCTCGAGAATCTTGAACTTAAAGTAAAAGAGAGCCATGTTTTTTCGCTTATGCTTATGAATCTCACGCTACATTTAAAACCACTAGTAAGAGTATAGAAACATTCCTTTGCTCACTTGGAGGATCTCACAACAACTCCTTTACACTCTGTTCTCGAGTCTAAATTAAAAGAACAAAAGAGGATGGGATGGGAAGGGCAAAGTAAGTGATGACATTGTGAAGAAAATGGTTATTGCAATTTGTGTTTTTGAGTTTGTATTTTTAAATAGAAAGAAAATGATAAAGAAGCTAACAAAATAACCAATATACCCTCAAAACTAATATACATTAATTAATTTTTCACACTCCAAAAAAGCAAAAATAAATGTATTTATCATGTAGATAAGAAAATGGACCGGCTTGTACTGAAATTACTCAATAAGAAAACGAAAAAAAAGAATAGAAAACTAATCAAATCGATCGCATGTTACATTCATTTTCTTATGATACATATTCAAAATGAAACGGTGGATTTTTTGAAGAAACCATGGATTTTTTTTAAAAATATTCATGGTTTTTTTAACTAATCGTATTAAAAAGATTTATACTTGATGGCGTGCTAATTGCAAATGAAACGGTGGATTTTTTGAAGAAAAACCGATCTAGAGGATTAATATTCAAGGTCGATTTTGAGAAAGCTTATGATAGTTTAAATTGGAGATTCCTTATTGATATAATGAAGAAGATGAGATTTGGGGATAGATGGTGCAAATGGGTGGATAGTTGTCTAAGGTCATCTACAATATCAATTTTAGTCAACGGTTCACCAACTCATGAGTTTTTTTATGAAGAGAGGGGTTAGACAAGGTGATCATCTTTCACCTTTTTTATTCATTTTGGCGGCGGAGGGATTAAATGCAATCGTTAGTGAAGCGGTGGAGAAGGGCGTTTTTAAGGGAGTTAAAATTGGTAGGAATAACGTGGTTGTTTCTCATCTTCAATATGCGGACGATACAATATTTTTTGGGGAATGGAATAAAGAAAATGCAAAAGTGTTGATGTGTATTCTTAAATGTTTCGAGGAAGTTTCCGGTTTACGGGTAAATTATAATAAAAGCAAGTTATATGGAGTTGGAGTTAACGATGCTCAGTTAAGGGACATGGCGAGATGGATGAAATGTGGAGTCGGTGATTTCCCATTTACGTATTTGGGTTTATCGATTGGTGATAATACGAGGAGAGTTGGTGCGTGGAACGTGGTGGTCGAGAAATTCAAAAGTTGATTGGGAGAGTGGAAAGCTAAAACGATGTCGTTTGGGGGGCGTCTAACATTGGTCAAATCGGTTATAGGAAGCTTACCTTTGTATTACTTTTCAATGTTCCGTGTGCATTTGAGTGTGATAAACCAACTTAAAAGATTGAGAAGAAAGTTCTTTTGGGGTGGTGGGGGGAAGGCAAAAAGCTATCATGGGTAAAATGGGATAAGTTACTAGCCTCACACGGGGATGGAGGTCTAAATATTGGGTCATTGCGGGGAAATTTTTTAGCTCTTTTAGGAAAATGGTGGTGGAGGTTTAAAACGGAAGGGGATTCTTTATGGGTTAAGATTATAAAAAGTATTCATGGGGAATGTGGGGGGCTTGGAATGGGTATGGGGGTGGGGGTCTGCTCGGGTGGGGCGGGGGTGTGGCGTGATATTGTGAGAGTGGGGGAGGATTTGGAGGAATTAGGTTTAGATTTTAGATCTTCCTTTGTGGGGGAGGTGGGGAATGGGCATGATATTAGATTTTGGATTGATAGATGGGTGGGCGGGGTTAGACTATGTGATAGATTTCCTAGGTTATATCACCTTGATAGGCGAAAGGAGGGTAGGGTGGCAGAAAAAGAGAATTGGGTAGATGGTGCTTGGAATTGGGAATGGGATTGGGTTAGGGATATTAGAGGAAGGGTGTGTAACGAGTTTGAAGACTTACAAAATATATTGCAAAATGTGGTTTTAATGCTTGAGTGTAGGGATCGTTGGAGATGGGCGCTTCATGAGAGTGGAGATTTCACGGTTAAAGAGTTAACTAAGTTGGTGGAAGAAAAAATCTTAGACGTGAATAACGAAGGCGATTCGACGATATGGAACAAGTGGGTTCCCAAAAAAGTCAATATCTTTGTGTGGAGGGCGCTAAAAGGAAGGCTTCCGGTACGTGAAGAGCTAGACAAGAGAGGTATTGATTTGGATACTCTTTTATGTCCATCTTGTGGTGACGTAGTGGAATCATGTTCTCACTGTTTGGTTATGTGCAATTTTGCTATGAGCGTGTGGGAAAAATATTTAGTTGGTTGGAGATAGTGAGACCGATAATAGCATTTTCCTTGAAAAACTTTTCTTTCTTTAGTGTAATGCTAATATTCCTAATCGATTTTTTGTCATCGAGTATTGTAGTCAAGTCGGTGATTTTGGACGTATGCGGATATTTTATTTGGAAAGAGAAGAAATACACGGTTTTTAAAGGCAAAGTTTCAAGTATAATCTAAAATTGTTCAAGTTATACAACTTAAAAAAAAAAAAAAGTTTTTTTAGTAGATTGTGAGATAGATCGGGCAAGAAGATTGAGATTAATTGCAACATTGATTTTTTGATCTTAAAATGTCAAATTTGATGTTGAATGTCAAGTGTGGCAATGTTGTTTGCCTTCTTATGGCAGTTTGTGCAGGTCCTTTTCAATCGTTATGTGGGGCTGGGCTTCTGTGGTTTGGTTCCTATTGGTATCAGTGTGAGATTGGCTAATTTATGTTGTTTCTTGGGTGTTTGGATGGAGGTTTGGCCTGCATTTTTGGCTGTGGATGTGGTTTGCACTGGTGATGTATGCATTTGGGTATGGTTTTCTATTGGTGAGCTTGTCTACAACTGTTCTATTAGTTTTCTATATCAGATTTGTTTGCTTTGCCAAAGTGGGCCTAGCTGGTAATGGATTCTCATTGAATTGCTTTTTCCATGTGGTCTTCTCGTTCAAGCATAGAAGATTTTTTGTTTTGAGATTGTTTTATGTTGGCTGTCATGTGGCTTTGGTAGCATTTTCCTCATACAGTATGTGTTTTTTCCCATGTGGGTTTTGGGTCAAATGGCACTGGTTGGATCTTATTTTCCTTGTGATAGAGTAGTTGTTTAGTGTTTAGTCAGTGAGGTGTTCTTTAGTTTCTTTGTTGTTTTTGTATTTCCTTTCGGGTCGCTTCCTCATTTAATTAGCTTGTTAATTGTAACACCCCGATATTTGTCATATAGCAGCGGAAGCTAATTTGGGGTATTACTTTATGAATCATAGTCACAATAATAGAAAACGACTCAAAAGAGACGTTTTTAAAAGATAAGTTATCATTCATTATTCCTTAGAGTTTTTACAAACGGAGGTTCCAAAATACATTTCAAAACATAAAGTTGAATGATAACAAGTTTGGACGTTCTCATGTCCAATGCCACTATATGCCATAGATTGCTCAATTACCTGAGATAAACATGCTAAAAGGGTCAACACAACGGTTGAGTGAAATTCACAGGTTTTAAGTTATAATAGTTGAATACAAGTTCAATAGTGGGTTACGTTGTTATACACCCATAGTTTGTAATAATTGTAATTACATTTACAATTATCATAGTAAACAGTATTATTACATTTAAGCTCATGACACCAACACGTTAACATGAAATCACCGCAGTGACATTGGGGAGGAACCTAAGCCCTCATGAAAGGTAACTTGCCAAAGTTACCCATTATAATCAAATATAGTGCTATTGGTACCAAAAGTATAGGCACACCAACGGGAGTCGTCACACCCCGATAGATCTATCCACAATATTCGCGTTCACTCGCAAGTGACTAATGGTTCATGATTAAGAAATATTGGCAGTGCAGGCAAACTTAGGCAATAATATATCAGGATAGCATACAGTTGGAAAAACACTTGTATTCATGGTTTATAGCATGTATCTCCCCACGGAGTTTAGAAAACATGTAAAAGTGGGACTATGAACTCACCTTAGTTCAGGGAAATCTGATTGATGTCAAAAGTGACTCAGATGGTGTTAAACGGCTTTGTCACGCAACCTGAGTTAATATATGTCAAGTCTTAGTTTGATTATACTTCAAAGCTTTATTTAACATTGACGTTAATTTAGTTTATTAGTTTATGAAAACATCGTAACACTGTTCGGGCTATCATAATCCAGAGGTCATGTAGTAAACGTTTGAGGAGCTAGGACACTTTAAATCGTAAATCCAGCAACTCGTCAAAACGTCTACCCAAATGAAACCCCTCACATGAAATTCCCTAGTAACGTGATACGTTATAGATTAAATGATAAGATTTTATCATTTTAGGTTTCTTCAAAAGCTAGTGGATGATAAATTATGTTATATTTATAACATAATTGATTTTATAGTGTTTCGATCGACGAATGATAACGACAAATGTGTCGGGTTTTAATAAAATCGAGTCTTATAATATTTAAATATATTTTTATAATTTATATAAAAATATTACATTTTATACCTTTAAGAATGCAAAATGACAATATATACCCTTGGTTTATATATATTTACAAAGTTAATCCTTTTAATATAACTTTTAAAATCTTTAAACCTTTAACTTTCAAGTATGACAAAACAAACCCCTGAAGTTTAACTTTAGAATAATTACAATTTCAGCCCCTTTAATTATAAGTTTCAAGAATTTACAATATATACCCCTTTGCATGAAAACATTTGCGAATTTAGTCCAAAAACCATAATATTGATATTTTTGATTTAGAAATCAATTTTGCAGGTTATAGCTTATTAATATAAGCTAAAATAAGTAACTTTTATGAGCTTATAGCTTATGAAAAGAGCTTGTGAGCTTAAAAATCCAAAACGGGTTCGTTTGGTTTAAAATGATTAAACCCGAAGGGTTTGAGGCTTTATGTAACACCCCCAAATTGGGTCGCAGCGGATTATAGGTTGGGGGTGGTACTTCATAGATCAATAACACAAGATATATATAAGAACGACCATTAAAAGCCGTTTAAAACTGATAAGGTTTTGGGTTCGTACGCCTAGGAAACGAGCTTCAAGGCTTCTCCTTCTTGATTCTTGGCTTCTAAGGGCTTGGTGTCTTCTTATACTTCTGCTATGGCTTGGCTTGGACTTAGATTTGAGGTGGAAAGAAGTTCTGTGAATGATTTGAAAAAGTATGTACGTATGCGTGTGTATATATAGTGGAGGAACACTTAGGGACCAAGTTTAATGAAGTAGGCACCAAGTAAACTTGGTGTAGGGATCAAGGTGTAGTATAGTAATGACTAAGGGCTGCTAGGGGTGAGTATGAAAAGCTAGGAAAGTAGTATGAAGATGTGTAAGGGTGTGAGAGGGGTTTGGTTAACCAAGGGTGACAAAGAGGTATTTTTGTTTGATGAGCAAGTGTGTGACTATGGTGTGTGGGTGCTAGGTTGGTTACAAGGTGGTGACTAAGGTGCTTGGGTTAAGGTGGTGGATCATGGTGATGGATGGTAGCTAGCTTGCTTGATTTAAAATGGGTTTAAACTAGTTTAGGGTGTATTGAGTCATTAGGGTGTTAGGTTAAGATTTTAGGTTTTAATTCGAGTTAGGGTTAGGGTTTAGGATATTTTAGGGTTTATATGTTGAGTATTTTGTGTTTTTAACTTATGCCTAAGAGCTTGTATGAAATCTAGAAGGAAAATGGAGGGAAAATGAGCTAGTTTGAATTTATGCTTTATTAGATTGTACATTGAGCTTTAGGGAGTTGTACCATGGTTTAGGAGGGAATTAATATTTCAAATGATATGCATTATACACTTGTACACATGCCTTGAAAGCTTATATATTCATTTTATATGAAATTAGGGTTTTTGGAATAAATGTGAACGTATCTTGTTTGTTTTGAAATAATGTTGTAAATGGTAATGTACTTGGTAAAATGATATTAGAACATAGACTTGACATATTAGGATGTTTACTTGATATAAACGTAAATATAGTTGGCATTGGTTGTTGCGTGAACTCGTTTACTTTGATTATGCAAGTTATGTTGCATAAAGAGTGGAATAAAGCAAAAATATTCCCGTGAAAATGGTTGTACTTAATTTGATAAGTAAATATTACATTGATGAAAATTTGGGGTTGTTATAGTCTCCCTCCCTTAAAAGAAATCTCGTCCCGAGATTTAGTTGAATGCCGGAATGATGTTTGAAAACAGATGCGGATACTGGGCACGAATTTGATCTTCGCGTTCCCACGTAAATTCTGGTCCTCTTTTAGAGTTCCATCTTACTTTAACTATAGGGATACGACTCTGTTTTAGTTGCTTGACTTCTCGATCCATAATTTCTATTGGTTCTTCCACAAAGTTGAGCTTATCATTAAGCTGAAGTTCTTTTATTGGAATGACAAGGGATTCGTCAGATAGGCATTTCTTTAGATTAGAAACGTAGAAAGAACTGTGGACACTACTGAGTTCTTCAGGAAGCTCTAGTTTGTATGCCACTGGGCCAATCCGTTCAAGGATTTTGAATGGTCCAATGTACCGAGGGTTAAGCTTTCCTCATTTTCCAAAATGAATGACACCTTTTCGAGGTGATATTTTCAACATAACACAATCTCCAACTTGAAATTCTAAAGGCTTCCGTCTTATATTGGCATAACTTCTCTGTCGGTCTCTTGCAGCTTGCAAGCATTTTTGGATTTGTATTATCTTTTTGGTGGTTTTCTGGATTATCTCTGGTCCCGTGAGTTGAACATCTCCAACTTCGGTCTAGCAAACAGGTGATCGACACTTTCAACCATAAAGTGCCTCGAATGGTGCTGCCTTAATACTGGCATGGTAACTGTTATTGTAGGAAAATTCTACCAATGGTAAATGTCTTTCCCATCCTTTTTCAAAATCTATAACACAGGCTCGAAGCATATCTTCGAGTGTTTGGATGGTTCTTTCACTTTGTCCATCGAAGCACTTTGTAATGATTGCCAGAATTTGGATGTGAAATGACTGTCCTGATCCGAGATGATAGATATTAGCACGCCATTTCGGGAGACTATTTCTTTGATGTACAACCTTGTAAGGGTTTCCATACTATCTGTCTCTCGGGTAGGGATGAAATGTGCGGATTTGGTAAGGCGATCGACAATGACCCAGATTGTGTCATGTCCGTTTGAGGTTTTGGGTAGTTTTGTGATGAAATCCATTGTTATTCTCTCCCACTTCCACATAGGAATCTCTAGTTGTACCAGTAAGCCGGATGGCTTCTGACATTCTGCTTTAACTCTAGAGCATGTTAAACATTTGCCAACATACTCAGCGATGATTGCCTTCCTATTAGGTCACCAATAGAGTTTCTTTAAATCCTGATACATCTTGTCAGAACCTGGGTGAATGGAATACTTTGATTTATGGGACTCATGCATGATCAAGTCTCTCAGATTACCAAAGAGTGGTAACCAACTTCGATTCTTGATACATCGAGTTCCATCAGGATGTATTTCAAATGATTTGTCCATTCCTCGTAAGTTTTCAGCCTTGACGTTTTCTTCTTTGAGTGCTTTAGTTTGAGCTTTAAGAATTTGTGATGGTAATTTTGGATGAATGGTCATAACTAATGATCTAACTCGGAGTGATTTGATTCGTTCCTTCTGGCTTAAGGCATCTGCTACGACATTTGCCTTTCCAAGAAGGTAGCGAATTTCACAATCGTAATCTGCAAGCAATTTTAGCCAATGGCGTTGTTCATGTTCAACTCTTTCTGATCAAGGATATGCTGAAGACTTTTATGATCAGTGAACATAATACATTTGGTGCCATACAGATAGTGTCTCTAAATTTTAAGAGCGAACACTATTGCTCCTAATTCAAGATCATGAGTGGTATAGTTTTCTTCATTAGGCTTAAGTTGTCGGGATGCATATGCAATAACTTTTTCTCTTTGCATTAACACCGCTCCTAGACCTTGGAGTGATGCATCACAGTAAATGACAAAATCGTTGTTTCAATCTGGTAATGCTAAGATTGGAGCTTCACATAATTTTTGTTTTAGCAGTTGAAAGGCTGACTCTTGGTTTTCTCCCCAGATATACTTCGGGTTAATTCAGTCAAAGACTTTGCAATCTTCAAAAAAAAATTGATAAATCTCTGATAGTAGCTGACGAATCCTAAGAATTGGCGTACTTCTGTAGGTGTGGTAGGAGATGCCTAATTCTTAACTGCTTCAATCTTGGCGGGGTCAACGTAAATTCCTTGATTGTCAATCACGTGCCTAAGAAACTGTACGATACCGATCCAGAAATCACATTTGGAGAACTTGGCATATAATGTCTCCTTTCTGAGTAATTCCAAGATTATTCTCAGGTGATCTGCGTGTTTTTCTTTGTTACGAGAGTAGATAATAATATCATCAATGAATACTATCACAAATTTATCCAAGTATAGTTTACACACACGGTTCATGAGATCCATGAGCACAACAGGCGTGTTAGTTAAACCAAATGGCATTACTTGGAATTCATAGTGTCCGTACCGCGTTCTGAAAGTAGTCTTGGGAATATCTTCATCCCTGACTCTCAGTTGGTGATAGCCTGATCTTAAGTTCAATATTGAGTAAACACTCAACCTTGACGTTGGTATAATAAATCATCGATCCAGGGAATGGGTACAATCATAAATGTAAAAGTTTTTCAACTCCTGGTAGTCGATAACACATACTGAAAAGATCCTTCTTTCTTTTTAACAAATAAGAACAGGAGCTCCCAAGGCGAAGTACTTGGTCGGAAAAACTACGTTCTGCTAACTCTTGTAGATTGTTATAATAGTTTCCAACATTTCTAAAGAGCTTATTCTGTAGAGAGCTCGGATTACTGGAGCCGTGCTCCTGGAATTAAATCGATTTGGAATTCTACTTGGCGAACTAGGGGAAGGCCGGGTAGATTTTTAGGAAAGACTTCCAAAAATTCTCTGACTACCGGTATATCTTCTAGTGGTTTTTCATCTGACTTTTTCTCCATTACTTGGGCTATGAAAACTTGATATCCTCTGTGATAATATCTTTACGGTTTATAAATACAGGAATATGAGGTTTAGTTAGGTTTTACTTTGATCACCTCGTAAGATCAAAGTTTCACCGTCGATTGGAATGTGGACGACTTTCTAGTCACAAATAATTCTATGATACTTGGATAACCAATCCATACCAATGACGACATCAAAACTACCGAGTTTAATCGGCATGAGATCAATTTCGAAAGGTTGGTTTAGCAAAATCAGAGTGCAACCCGGATAAACGTATTTAGTGGCCCTTACTAGGATTTCATCGACCATTTTAATGTCGTAGGTAGTATCTAGTGTAAATTGGGGATATTAAGCATAGAACAAGAGATATTGGATACCAAACTTTAATGGCTCCTTAATCAATAATACTCTAGCTAGATGTAGGTTTTAGAAGAACGTACCCAGTGAAACATTCGGGTCTTGGTGAGCGTTCTTGTCTCTTAGCAAGTATGCTCTTCCGTAGGCATTATAGTTTGCTCTTGAGCACTGAATTTTGTAGTGCCCTTTCTCTCCGCATGTATGACAAGTTACGAATACTGGTTGTAGGTTGCTTCTATTGGCTGGCCCTTTGTTTTCGTAGTTCCTGGTCAGATGACCCACTTTGTTGCAAGTCTGACACTTGACAGTGCAAGGTTCTGTGTGATGCAGGGTGCATTTCTTACACAGGGGAAGGCTTCCAATATACCTACTATTTCCAGTTGGGGTGACAGCATAAGCCCTGATGATTTCTTGCCTTCCATTCTGTTGTTGGTGATCATTGTTGCGGTTGCTATTGTTGTTATAGTTATTCTGGTAGTTGTTGTTGTTGGTGAAGGTTCTTTTATCATCAAACTTTCATTTGTGATCATTGGTTCCTTGCACAGAATTGTGCTTTATTACCTGATCCCTTAACCTCTAGGTTATGGTATAGTCTTTCCACCAAAGTTTAAGGCTTTGAAGCGGTAACATTTCCTTCAATACTCTAGGGTAATCCCCCGATGAAGACTTCCATAAGTTTCTCCAATTTGGGCACCATAGTTGGGCATAAAACTGCCAATTCCTAGAATCTTCTAACGTAAGTCTTGAGATCATTTCCTTTTACAGTCAGATTGTAAAATTCATCTTCCATTTTCTTGACCTCAGTTCGGGGACAATACTTCTTTATTAAGAGCTTTTTAAATTCAGACCAGGTGATCTTGTAGGCTTCCTCTATTCCAATAGGCTGGGCGAATGAATTCCACCAGGACAAAGCTTCTTCAGTTAGAGTACCAGTAGCAAATTTCACTTTGCAGTCCTCGGTACAGTTGCTACGGGAAAATACCGATTCAGTTCGTTCAAACCAGCGGATGAGGCCAACAGCGCCTTTCGTACCTTTGAAATTGAAAGGTTGGCAGCTCATAAACTCTTTGTAGCTACATTTTCTTGCTACAGGAGTTTCTCTTTGTCCGGTGTTCCTATTGGTATTATCAGTATTTGCCATGGTAGCAGCTTGTGCTTCTAGAGCTGCAGCAACACTATCAGCAACTAGTTTCTTGATGGCGGCCTGAGTCATGGGTGGTGCTGCAGATGTTGATGTCCTCTTGGGAGCCATTCTATCAACATTTACAAGACAACACAAAATAAGAATCCATACAATGATATAGTCATATCACAAGTCTTTGTATAATAATCAAAATTTTCATACATAGTGATATTGAAATCATTTGACATAGATATTTATTTGATACAAGTCCTAACAAAGAAATACACATTCTTTGATATTACATTGCAGAATATAACGGAAAATTTTGGAATCTAAGATTTCCAAAGAAGGACACTTTAATAAGCATTTGGTTTATTAGGTTCCTCGGGGACTGTTTCACTTTCTAGTGGTTGCGGTATGATCTATAACGAGTTATCTAACTCCGCAAAGATAGTCTCATCAAAGGGATAGTCTGGTGGTGGTGTAGTTGAACTAATCGGTGATGAAGATCCTACTAATGAAGATGGAGATAATGATATGGGTGATCTAACAGGAGGCTCAGTATCTCTAGGTGGTGTAGGTGGAATCATACGCTCAATGTCTTAAGCATTAATCATATCCGGATACAAAGGTTCAAGAAAACATGGTGGTAAAAGAGCCATAGTAACCTGGATTCATAAAGATACGATACATGAATAACCTTAACACAGGGTATAGGATAGATAACCACGACATACATAAATCGGTATCATAAAACAGCAAAGTATAATGGAAACACAACTTCATTATGTCATAAACAACTTGTCTAAATATTTTACATAACCAAAATTTGACAAGTGTCGTTATTTATGCCACACATCTTGTGGTCGGATTCTAAACAAAAGCTATAAATGACAAGGATCTAGTCTAGTAGTCTGGTGGTCCTCCCTTGTGGTTCTTGAGCTCATGGATCTTGTCCAGAAGACTCTTCATATCTGATCAGTAGCGAACCTGGATATCCTCGATGATCATTTCCAAATTAAAAATCTTGAAGCGATCAAGAACAATCTCGTCGTCATGCCTTATTTGCTCTCTTTGAAATTCAAAAATCTAGGTATGGGCTTCTTAAAGTTCGGTTTCTAGTTGGTCAAAATCTCGCTGTATGATAACTCAACCATTACTAAGACCTTCTATCTTATCTTCCATATGCTCAATGCGCTCGAGAGGGAGCTCATCTAAGTGATTCTGAATAGCATCGATCTGTTCCTCATGGCGCTCCAAACGCGTCATATGAGAACTCTCTCCCATCTTAAATACCTAAGGTGGGGCAGAGGAATCAGTAGAGAAGGGTGATAGGAAATGGGCTCGTTTCTGAGGTGGCAAAATCTCCTCTAGAAGAAAGAAATATCGAGGATCAAATAGTGGTGATGGTGGTAACACTGGAGATGGAGGCAAAACAGTTGGTGGAGTAATAGGTGCTCGTGGTGGTGGAATAGGTGATTCATTACTAGTAGCATTATATACTTGCATGACCTTCATATATGGATCATCGTGGAAAGGTGAGATGGCTAGTGACGCCAAGAGATCCTTAAATAGCTCCTCTAAAGGTGGCTTCACATAAAAAGAAGTGTATCCCAGTGAGGCAGGGGAATATTTCCTGTTGAAGCAGGGTAAAGTCATGAGTAATTTGTAGAGGAAAATCATCCACAACTTCAGAATCAGATGGACAAAGAATATGGAGATATAGACGGAGTATACATAATTCTGTAACAACCCAGTGGAAATAACATAAGTTATTTATATAATAGTTATGTATCTTTACAGACTATTCAGTAAATATAGTGGCACGGAGAACTTTCTTGGATAGAAAATAGTTATAGTTTAGGTTTTAACCTTGTTCTCTATAACCGCGGCACTTGATACCAAATTCTGAAAACACCCCCTTTTTTTGACATATACAGCGGAAGCGTAAATGGGGTATTACTTCATGAATCAATATCCGTAAACATAGAAAAATTGACTCAAAAAGATGTTTTGAAAATTTAAGTTATCATCAATATTATTTTAATTATTAACAAAAAGATGTCCCAAAATACATATGAAAACATAGAGTTATGAATGATAACAAGTTTGACGTCCTCAAGTCCATGCCACTTCGGCCATAATTTTATACTCAATAACTATTGAGATAAACATGCTAAAAATGTCAACGCGGTTACAAGATGAGTGAAATTCACATGTTAGAAATGTAAGTAGTTGAAAATACAATCTATATAATAGTAAAAATTGCAACAAATACAATTATCATGGTAAACAATATTATATTATTGCACTAAGCTCATGACACCGAAGCCTTGAGTAAATGTTATTCATAAGTTGTTGCCCCAAGCGGGAGATTTGCCAAACACCCAGAGTTCCTCAAATGAAATACGTTCGTTGGCCATGAATGTACCAAAACCTGGACGGGGAAGTTCAATCCTAATAGATCTATTCACGGCATTCGCGCTTACTTCGCAAAGTAATTAACGGTTCATGATAATGGGGCCTTATGACAAATGGAGGTACTTAGGAAAATAAAATACAAGGATAGCATACAGATGGAAAATACTGGTATTCATGTTTGAAACAGTAAAGAGTGGTTCTTTGAACTCACCCTTTTAAGAGAAATCTGATTGACTGTCAAAAGTGACTGCAATTGGCAATAAACAGCCTCGTCATGAAACCTAGGGGTAATATGTCCAAGTCTAAGTTTGATTAGTTATATTACAAACTTTATTCAATCATAAAGTTTAACGAAAAATTAATTAGGCATTATATAATAGTGAAAACATCGTATCACTGTTCGGGCCTTAAAAAAAAAATTAAATCACCATTAGTCATGTATTAAACGTTTGAGGAGCTCGGACACTTTAAATCTTAAATCCACAACTCTTCAAAATGTCCTACCAAAATGAAATCCCCTCACATGAATTCCCTAAGTAACGTTGATACATTATAGTTTAAAAGAGAAGATTTTATCTGTATTAAGTTTTCTCAAAAGCTAGTAGATGATAATTTAAGTTAAAATATATTACCTAATAGGACTTAATAAAGTTTCGATCGATGAATTAACAAAACAGTTATCGGATTTTAATAAAATCGAGTCTTATAATGTTTAAATATGCTTTTATTATTAAATATAAAAATATTACATTTTATACCCTTAGGAATTCAAAAATGACAATATATACCCTTGGTATATATTAATTTACAAATTTAACCCTTTACTTTATATCTTTAAACATTTAAACCCTTAACTTTGAAATATGGCAAAATGGGCCCTTGTAGTTTAACTTTAGGATAATTACATTTTTGGCCCGAAAGTTTAATAATTTCAAAAGTTACAATATATACCCCTCATGCATATACGATTTGCATTACTAGTCCAAAATCCATATACTTTGTATTTTTAATCTTGAAATTAATTTGCAGCATATAGCTTATTACTATAAGCTAAAATGAGTTGGATTTACAAGCTTAAAAAACTTTTGAAATGAGATTATTGAGCATGAAAACTTCAAAGGGGCACTTGGGTTTTTGAAATTTTAACCCAATGGGTTTGAGCTTTTAGGATTGATTCTAAGCTTATAAAATGATAAAATATCTTATTAAAAATAGCTTTAAGGATTACCTTATGCTTTAAGCTTAAGTTAGGTTTATAAAATAAATTTTTAAGAGTTTTAAGGGGTGCGTTTGGTTTAGGAAAACCAAACAAGTCACTTAGTTTACAAAGGAGTTTTATCTTGAACTAAATAGTTATATGATGGCTATCCCACATGAACTAAAATAAACAAGAGCTTATAGAAATTTTATGAGCTTACGTAGACTTGAATGAACAAAAATGACTTGATATGGGTTCGAAAAATATAAAATAAACCCAAAAGCTTGGAGATGAAATCAAGAACTCTTTATTTGTCATATCCCTTGGTTCCAAAATAGCTTAAAGACCTTTTCCTTCCTTCCTTAGCTTGGCTAGAACATGATTTTGAGGTAGGGTTTAGCTTAGTGGTAAGTTTTGAAAGTATGCATGTATGCGTGTATATATAGGCTATACACATTATAGGTGGCCAAGTGAGAAGAAGTGGTGGCCAAAGTTAGGCTACTAGTATTATAAGTAACCAAGAGATAGCTTAGCAAGGTGTTAGAAGGTGGGAGGGTTCGAATCACCAAGGTGGTGACAAGTGGTAGTGAGGTTGCGGCATGGTGGTTAAAGGAGGTGATAATGTGCTTTACTTGAGGTGCAAGGTGGTGACAAGGTGGTAAGCAAGGTGGTGCATCATGGTGGAGTATGCTTGCTAGGTTTTGGCTTGGTTTAAACATGGTTCAAAACTAGTTTAGAGGTATCGGGTTGGTTAGGGTTTTCGGGTTAGGTTTTTAGGGTTTTGCCGAGTGTGTAAAGTGAAATGGAGGGAAAAAATGTTTAAATGCGGTGCATTGGAGTGTTGTAACTTGTGCTAGAAAGTTTGTATGAAATTCCTTATAAAAATAGAGGGAAAATAGGCTTATTCGAATTCTTGCATTGTCGACTTGTACTTCGAGCTTTAAAGTGTTGTACATTGGTTTTGGAGGGAAGATGTAATTCAAATTTTGTGCATTGATCACTTGTACACATGCCTTGAAAGCTTGTACATTTGTTTATATGTAAACATTACATGTAGTTGGGGTTTTGATATAAATGTTAACGTAAAATGTTCGTTTTATAATAAACTTTATGAATAGTACGTTAAATAGATAACGTATGGTAAAAATGGAGTTTAAAACAAATTGCTTGACATATTATGACGTTTATTTACATAAACGTTGATGGAAATGGTATTGGTGGTTGCGTGAGCTCGTTTACTTTGAAAATATAAGTTACATTACATTATGGATGGAATAAAACAAAAATCTTTCCATGAAAATGGTTGCATCTAATTTAATAGATGGAAATTACACTGAGAAAAATTGCATCCAATGGATAATTACATAGAGGAAAATTGAGGGTTGTTATAGTCTTCCAACCTTAAAGAAATCTCAGCCCGAGATTTAGTTGGATGTTGGAGTGATGTTTGAAAACAGATGTTGATACTTGGCACGAATTTGATCTTCACGTTCCCACGTAAATTTTGGTCCTCTTTTAGAGTTCCATCTTACTTTGACTATAGGGATACGACTTTGTTTCAGTTGCTTGACTTCTTGATCCATAATTTCTATTGGTTCTTCCACAAAATTGAGTTTGTCATCGAGTCGAAGCTCTTTCATTGGATTGACCAGGGATTCGTTAGAAAGACATTTCTTTAAATTAGAAACGTAGAAGGTACTGTAGAGATTACTGAGTTCTTCGGGAAGCCAAAGTGTGTATGCCACTGGGCCGACCCGAATCGGAAGACACCTTTCTGAGGTGACACTTTTAACATAACACGATCTCCAACTTTAAATTCCAAAGGCTTTCGCCTTAAATTAGCAAAACTTCTTTGCCGATCTCTTGCAGCTTGCAAGCGTTGTCGGATTTGTACTATCTTTTTAGTAGTTTCATGGATTATCTCTGGTCCTGTAAGTTAGACATCTCCAACTTCAGCCCAGCAGACAGGTGATCGACACTTTCAACTATAAAGTGCCTCGAATGGTGCTGCCTTAATACTGGCATGGTAACTGTTATTGTAGAAAAATTCTACCAGTGGTAAGTGTATTTTCCATCCTTTTCCAAAATCTATAACACAAGCTCAAAGCATGTCTTCGAGTGTTTGGATGGTTCTTTCACTTTGTCCATCAGTCTAGAGATGATATGTCATACTCATGTCTAAATGAGTACCCAAAGCACTCTACATTGACTGCCAGAATCTGGATGTGAAATGACTATCACGATCAGATATGATGGATATCGGCACTCTATGCCGTGAAACTATATAATTTATATACAACCTTGTAAGGGTTTCCATACTATCTGTCGCTTTGGTGGGGATGAAATGTGTTGATTTGGTAAGGCGGTCTATAATGACCCAAATTGTGTCATGTGTAACACCCCCAAATTGGGTCGCAGTGGAATAAGGGTCCGGGGCGTGTTACTTCAAGATCAATAGCACAAGATATATAAGAACGACACAAAAAGTCGTTTTAAAACTGATACATTGGATTTAATTGAAAGACTTAATACAAAAGCATATAGCTTTACTTGTCCATTGTTGAATATTACAAAAGTTGACAATACATTCCCCAAAATATGATGCACCTAAATCTTTAAGCGTGCAATCCAAATGCACCCACTGCATCCCGGCATCTCTCATGCATATTGATCTCCAAAACATTGCTTAAAACGTCAACATAATTGTTGCTGAATTCATAGATTGAATCAATCATAATGTGCAGGACCGCAAGTCTTTTTAGTGATAATGCAACACATGCAGATCTCACAAAAACTAGATTACATTTACACTAAGCTCATGACACTGAAGCTCGACAATCTTTCTTGCAATTAAACTATATATTGCAATTTACGCCCATCCGGATGTCTAACCCTAAACATCCAAAATTCGACATGCTATAACGTTCGTTCACGGTGATAGCTAGTCACCCGAACGGGGAGGTCGTTTCCCGAATAGATCTATTAAATAACATTCGCGCTCACATAGTGTAATTCCCAACTACATCTATGCAATTGACAGTTCATGATAATGGGCTTAACTTGGGTTATCGCTACTTAGGCAACATGTAATCAATACTTGCGTCCAATTTATAAAACAAAGCATGTTTCCACCCCATAATTATAAATCATTGAAATCGTAAAAATGTGGGGCTATGAACTCACCTTGAGTTCAGATAATACAAATACCTCAGATAAAGCGTCACGTAAAAAGATCGAATAGCAACCTAAATTATCATAGGTCGTATAAGTACCAAGTACTTGAATCTAATCTTATAGTTTGTATATCAATCTTACAATCGTTTCGGGCTATCATAATTTAAGAGGTCATGACATGACGTTCAAGGAGTTAGGACACTTTAAATCGTAAATCCAACAACTCGTCGAAACGCCATCCGAAGAGGCCTCATTATGAAACTCCCTAGTAATATAGTACTTTGATAACCACATGATATTCTATATAGCTCAATCACCAACTAATGGTTTTGGTAAAATTGTGTTTAGTAAAAGATAAAACGATTAAAATTTAACCGGGGTTTTATGTAAAACTGGCTAACTTTCGCGTTTAACCCGATTCTTGCGTTTCTTATGTCCATCTTTTCGTATTAAGTCGGGTTATCGATATTTGACATTTTCATAAATTTTCTCCCCTGATGAACAGTAACTTTTACTGTTCATAACAGACATGTGTTTTATATAATTCGTATTTGTCGTCGTAAAACCCGTAAATGTCGTATTTTATTCGTTATAGCTCCGTTTTTAACAATTCTTTCGAGGACGTTCTCGTTTTTGAAAGTTCTATAATTTTATGAGGTTTACAAAAATATAACTTTCTGTCATGAATAGTAACTTTTTTTTTTTTTTTTTTTCTTTTTATAAATATAGTTTTATAAAGTATTAATTGTCGTAAACTCGCGAAATTCAAATCCGATCGTTATTAATTTAAAAATTACGATCTATCATTTTGTGAATCTTAAAAATAAGTATTTATTATTAAATATAATACTTCTATTTTTAACATTTATAAAAATGTTATTATAAAAATTTTCTTACGACTTCGTTTATAACGTATAACTCGTTTTTATAACGTAACTTTTCGTAATTAATCCGTTTAACAAGTTTTCTTACCTTTCGGAATCGTCAGTGAAATGTATTATCCTTAATAAAAATAATATAAATGATATTAAAAATTCGACTTTTGGACAGAATGTTGGCTTGAGTTTGTTGAGTCCATTTTTGATCTTTTCTTTATACTTTATTACTTTTGTATTTCACCACATGTCTCATATATCATATATTTTATAAATCATACATATATTAAGTGTCCTTTGTCCATAATAGTCCTCATATGTTCCAAGTTATCCATGATAACAAATCCATTAACATACTTTAAAACAACTACTTAATCTTAAGAACTTAATTTACTAGTTTTTTCCAAATAATCATATTTATACATAACCAAGTGTTGTCAATTGTATTTCTTTCCATAAGACTCTTAATTTTAGTGTTTTCTATAAACAATGAAAGTAAGAGTCCATAATTAATATTAACCATTTATTATGTATTTCTTTATTTTGAAACATATTATGAAACTATAAAACCCTAATTAACCCATAATCATTTTTACACCAAAATAACTTGATATAATATTTTCTCATTCTTTTTAACATGATGTAAGTAATAACACCACATGTATGTAAGTGTGTAAAATGATCATTTCAAGTATAAACTTCATTTTCATGAATAAAACCTAAATGGTGATTTAAGCTAAATAGAATAACCATATGCATAAAAATGAAAATTATAAGAACATAAAGAGTTCAAGTAGACCTTATGAGATATGATGATGATGATAAACAAGTGCTAAACCCTTGTTTAGCCACAAAATCCAAGCTTACACAAAGAAACCCTAGCTTTCCTTAATAGAAACCTTAACTTCCTTTTACTTGATTAATACTTGAAAAAGGTTAGCCAATGCTTGGGATCACCTTAGAATACCTTAGAATGGATGTGTATAGAAGTGTATGGGTTGTATAAAAATTGATATGGGTTTGTTAGAGTGCTTGCTTATTGCCGTAGCAATATAGAGGACCAAAGGGAGGTTTGTTTGATTTTTTTACTAAGTGTTAATGTATGTAAGTGTTATAACTCTTATGCAATGTATGTATATAAGATATAGATGACCAAAAAGGTGAAATAGTTAGTCAAGGAACATGGCATGGTCTTTAGGTATGGCCTTTAGTCAAAGTATGCTAGGTATGGTTAGGACATGATGAAGTATGGTATACATTTTGACCAAAGGAAGAGTTTTGTTATATTACTTGTACACAATGCAAGAATTTCGGCAATACATAAGATGTAG